>JASDQU010336296.1:0-12615 GCA_032191745.1 Picea mariana | reverse complement strand
ATTGAGAATGACCCGGCCAACTCAGCACCTCGGGATATGGAAGCCTTCTCGCACTACCACCTGGAATAACTGAATGGTTTGATGGACAGGCATGGAGGGTAGCGCGGAGAATGTGGCACATGATAGGAGTGATGGAATCGGATTATGAGGGCGCGAAAGAAGTGGCGAGGTGTGGGAAGGGTGACAGAGGACGGTTCATGGTGGAAGACATCAGGTGGAAAGGGGGAAGATGAGGGGTAATAAACTCGCTTTTTGGTGAGAGGATGATGTGGAAAGGAGCGGGACACATGGCAAACGACAAGTGGATAATGAGAAGGAGGGTGGACCACGCGGACCAAAGAGTGGAGGCGGATGGGTGACATGCGGCGGTAGGAGAAAGGTGGGTCTGGAAGATGACAAGACGGGAAGAGGGCCCATGCTGGCTAAACACAGAGCGACTGGGAAGGACGGGGTTGTCCAAGCGCCGTTGATCCGGGCGCTATAATCTCAGCCGTCGGAAGCTGCTCGCTCGATTCCGGACCCCCCCCCTCTGCTTAAAGGTAGAANGGTCTTTATTGCCGTTGATCTGGGCGCGTTGATCTGGACCGTTGGAGAGGTGCACCTGGGATTCCGTACTCCCTCCCCCCCTGCTTAAAGATAGAAAGGCAAGGGGGGTCCGGAATCAATATGCACCGTTGATCTGTGCGCATGAATCGTGGACGCTCAAACTTGCACATTGCTTACCGCGGGCGCATTATTACCCAAAAATTAGGACAAGTGGGTTTTTGACCCAATCTTTGCAATCTAACCCCCCTTGCAAGAAATATCGCTAACACCACCCACCTTTTCCAATTGGCTCAAAACAATTTTCTGACATTTTTTGTAATTTACTATTTTTAGCAGTTTTATCTTCCAGGGCCATTTTGAGGGCCTAAATGAAGTTTTTTAAGTATCGATCTCCTCAATGACATCTAAAGGCATACTTGAGCCCCCAAAATGAATCTCCTCGACGATACCTTTCCAACGGGCTATCACACGCCTAAAACGAAGATCGTATGAAAAAATTACAACCCCGGGAAGTTGATGTACTAAGTTACCCAAATGGGGCCCACATGACTTTTGTTGCTTCATCTCCTAGGGTTAGGTTTTTGGATGTCTAGGGTTTTTAGTATTCTTGCTTATTTTAAAAATGCCTTCAGAGCCTCATTGTAACCTTCTTCTTGCGAATTCGTGCTGCTGTCACATCTCTTCTCAGAGATAAGCCGCCACCATTCCAGCAAGCTTGTTTCCAATGCATTTTACAGTTCATCTTATTTCGTTATTGAATAGAAAACTAGTTTGATTGTATCTCTATTATTTTTTGTTAAGCACCTATTAATAATCTGTATTCATTTCATTCTACTCATAAAATCCGGATCACCATGCCATGTCATGCCTTGTCTTGCATTTCATTTCCATGCCATGCCATGATTTTCCTTTCCTTTCCATGCCATGCCTTTCCTTTCCTTTCCATGCCTTGCCTTGGTATGCCATGCCATTCCATGCCTTTCCTTGCCTTACCTTGACATGGCATTCCATGCTTTTCCTTTCCTTTCCAAGCCATTCCTTTCCATGCTTTTCCATTCCATGCCTTTCCTTGCCATGCCATGCCATGCCTTTCCTTTCCATGCCATGACATTGCTTGCCTTACCATACCTTTCCTTCCCATGCCATGATTTACCTTGCCTTCACTTTCCATGCCACGAAATTCCATGCATTTCCTTTCCATGCCATGCCATGCCTTGCCTTGCCATGACTTGCCTTTCCTTTCCAAGCCATTAATTTCCTTCGCATTCCATGGCTTGGAAAGGAAAGGCATGGCATGGCATGCCAAGGAAATATATGGCTTGGAAAGGCAAGCCAAGGCATGAAAAGGAAAGGAAACGCATGGCATGGCATGTAAAGGCATGGAATTTCATGAAAAGGAAAAGCAATGCATGTCATGGAAAGGTAAGGCATGGAATGACAAAGCATGTCAATAAAAGTGAAGGAAATGTCAATCCTTGCCATGCCATGCCATGCGTTATGACCATGCCATGCCTTTCCATGCCATGTCATTCCTTTCCTTTCCTTGCCATGCCATGCCTTTCCTTGACTTGTATTCCCTTGCCATGCCATGTCTTTCCTTTCCTTTCCATGACATGGATTTCCATTCCATGCCTTGTGTTACCATGCCATCTCATGACTTTCCTTGACTTTTCTTGCCATGCCTTGAATAGCAAAGAATGGAATGACATCGAAATGAAAGGCCATGCATGGCATGACATGGAAAGGAAATACATGGCATGGCATGGCATGGAAAGGAAAGGCATGACATGGCATGGAAAGGAAAGGCATGGCATGGAAAGGCATGGTAAGACGAGTGAAGGAAATTCCAAGCCTTTCCATTCCATACAATGCCCTTCCATACCATGTCATGCCTTTCATTTCCATGTCATGCCATGCCATGCCTTGCCTTTCCATACCATGCCATGCCATGCCTTGCCTTGCCTTCACTTGCCATGTCATGCCTTTCCTTTCCTTCACATGACATGACATGCCATGCATTGCCTTGTGATGCCATGCCATGCCATGCCGCCTTGCCTTTCCATGCCTTGCCTTTCCACACCATCCCATGCCTTGTCTTTCCAAGTCATGCCTTCCCTTGCATCACCTTCCCATGCCATGGCCTTGCCTTTCCTTGCCATTTCCATTGTTTGTAAAAATACAGTTATTTTCATCGTTAGAGAGAATTTGTTATTAAATTAATTTAATAAAAATAATAATGGCATTCACGTATCATACCTTATTTTTTTCCTAAAAAAATAATTCTTGTACTAAATGAACAACTTCAATACGTAAAAATTACAATCAAAGGATTCATTAAGCATGTAATTATACACATTTTTATCCCATCTATCTTAGATAAAAGCACTTGCATGAGAATTTCAATGTCATAACATAAGCTCTCTTTATTCATATATCTAAGGTATTTTCATAGTTGTGAAACATGGATTATCATAATTAATGGTATTTACCTAGACCTAGACTTAGGCCTAGACCTTGCCTTGCCTTGCCATGTCTAACTTTGCTTAGCCTTGTCATCTCTTTCCTTGGATTTCCTTGCATTTCCATACCTATACCTAGAACTATACCAAGACAAATTAAAAAATTGAACTTAAAAAAAATAAAATTTTTGTTTGCATTCAAAACATCAATTACCTTGTTCAACAAAAACAAAACAGATGATTCAAAACTTTGTTTAGGTGCTCTAGAAAACGATGAAACAAGCGATAAATTGTGTTAATTGTGTTTGACTGAAAGCATATTTATACGATTTGGAGCGAAATGAAGCGATACGACGTGTCTTTTCATTGTTTCCATTCGATGGAATTCTCTCACCCATCTTTCGGCCAAGAAAAGGTTTTTTCGGCCGAAAAGCTAGGAAACCGTTTAATTTTAATAGATTCCGTTAGAATTACATTTTTCGGCCGAAACAAAATTCTTTCAGTTGAAAACTAGCGAATGGGATTGTTTGCAGGAACCATAGAATTCCCTCTAGCTTACCTAAACTTTGGATGTTGCGGACTCCTGCACATATTCAGAATTTGGTTTCGAAAATGATACTAGCATTTGTAAAATTGAATCTGCTTTCAATGGATATAACTTGTTTTCATTTTCATTATTTTTATCCAATTTTATTTAATTTTAAAAAAAAATCACTACATAATATTTTCAGTTGACATTATGATTCAATGAAATGAAATATCTGTACCTCTAAAAATACACAGTGAAAAATTTAGAAAAAGTTATATTCATAATCCTTAAACTGTTCTTTTCAAAAGGGTATTTTTAGATTTTACTTTTAAGTAAAAATTAAGATAGATACAAGGTGGGGGAAAACATGTGTTTAAAATATCCAACATTTTCATCTTGGTCAACTTCAAAATATTCTAGAAATTTTAGTATTCATCCATTAGATTCAAAATTATAGTCATAATAAAATAGAGTCTTTGTAGATTATTGCAGTATATTCTGTTTGTTAAATTTTTTTTTTTAATAATAGATACATTGTTGGGGGAAAAAATAACTCATTATCATTCCTTTCATTTTTAAGGAACATACTGTTAAACAATTTGTTGATTAAGGTTGGTTGTCATTGATGTCAACCCTTGAAGAAAGCCCCGTAGCACAAGGATTGGGTAATGGACCCAAGTTTTTTTGATGTAAAGATGACTCATTATTGTCTTTTCATGGTTGATAAGAAGTAAAAATGGATGAAATCCAAAGTGGTCCCCTTATGGTGAAAGCCCTCACGGGAAGACGCTTTGAAAAGTGATAGAACCCATGCTTATTTGAGGAATAATGAGATGAAGGATAGTGAATTTATCAGTGAAACTATCCTAGATGGATAGTGCTTGTCATGCTATTTCCGGTGGTATGTGG
The DNA here is from genome assembly GCA_032191745.1 of Picea mariana. Classification (NCBI taxonomy): domain Eukaryota; kingdom Viridiplantae; phylum Streptophyta; class Pinopsida; order Pinales; family Pinaceae; genus Picea; species Picea mariana. The sequence goes on along the minus strand of JASDQU010336296.1, from coordinate 8,172 downwards.
AACATCACATAACTCCTCATGGTTAGAGAGTTACGACCATATGAAGTTGGAGAACCCTTCATAAGTCTTATAGAAGCCCCCAAGGGTCAAAGTGTTTTGAAAAATAAATTATTTTAAATGAAGAAGCCCTAAAATAAGGAAAGTGTATGGCTACATGAAGATATAAATAAGAGGCAAAGCTCACTCACTATACACACACTTGTACATATTGTATATCTATTTTCTTGTGTAAAGCTTCATGTAAATACTTGTGGATACATTTGAAGTGGCGAACGTTTGAGGTAGCACGAAAGGTTGACGGTGAAATTCTTGAAATTACAGCAAAACCCTATTTTCTGAGGTGTAGGCGGGGTGTCTGTGTACAAGTTGTGTACATGCTGAGTTATATGCGGGCTTTTTATGTACAAGCTATGTAAATGCTGAGTTATACGCGGGATGTCTGTGTACAAAGTGCGTACATTCTGAGTTATACGCGGGATGGCAGTGTATTAGGGTGCGTACATGTTGGTGAATCCATGGAAACTTGAAGAGATGAAGATGCATAGGTTCTAGATTATGACATTAAGCTCCCAGGAAGGTCTAAAGTGCTTAGATACATCAGATCCATCCATTGGTTCAAAAGGTATGTCTTATTTCTATGAATAGTTGGATTTTGATGTGTGCATGAGGAATGGAAATGGAGATTTGGGGATTCTCCCTAGAGATACTAGTGGCTTCATGGGATCTTCTGCATAAGTCAGATCTACAGAAATAAAGTGCTGGTATATTCATCAGTGATACTTCTTGTGTTTCTTAGCATATGGCTAAGGGTTTTTATGGTACATGGTTGAGAGCTTGTATTTGTGTAGTAGTTGATGTATTGAGAGGATGAATATTAGAAAGGGGTTGATGACTAATATCATGTGAGGGATATTATACTTGTTCATGATTACACATACCTATATGACACATGACTAGAGAGAGGCATACTTGCCTTGAGTAAAGGTTATATATGAGGATGCAAGCATAGGGTACAGTTACAGTCTGGATACAGTGATAGGTTACAGATCTATGTGAAAGAAGTTACAGAGGATCAAAAGTTTTCAAGAAAAAGGAAACCCTAGTTTTCATAAGGCATACGTAGGCCGCATGACATTTTGGTAGCGTACATATGCGGGTTGCATAACATGTAGGGTGCATACATACGCGGGCTGCAGAACTACAGGTCACGTATCTGTTGTATTTTTGTAGATACATGTTCAGTTCAGGTATAGTTTGATTACATGGCTATTGTACAGATTGGATACATGTCAATGGTACAAGTTGATAAAGTTGTACAACAATATATCTCACAGTGACAGGTTGACAGTGGTTCCATCATTCTACTTATACTTCAAGGAGATTGGATGGGGCAAGGGTAGGTGGTTGTAGCCACCTTCCGGTTGTAGCCGAAGAACACAGGGGGTTGTATCCTCCTTCTGGTTGTAGCCAGCGAATTGGGGAGTTGGAGCTTTCCTCAGGTTGTAGCCTGAGAAAATAGGGGGTTGAAGCCTCCTAGTTGCTCCTAGAAAACAAAGGAAGTTGGTGCTTCCAATGAATTTAATTCTTCAAGACATATAAGAAAAAACATTTCGTGGTTTTCTCCCGATTTGGGTTTCCACATAAAACACTGGTTTATTGTGTATGTGTGTGATTGTTCATTTCCTATTGCTCATTATTGGATAATAATTCTGCATTGATATAACACTTGGATTATTTGGAGAAAAAGGATTATAATTACGCTATTACTGATTCACCCCCCCCTCAGTAATCCAACAATTGGTATCAGAGCAAGTTTCTTCAGAAATTAGTTTAACCACTGAAGGGTAGATCATGGAAAGTACCAACTTGTATAAAAATGGAATACCACAGTTTGATGGACACAAGTATGCTTTTTGGAGCATAAGGATGAAGACATATATACAAGAACATGGATTTCAAGTTTGGAAATCAATTGTAAATGGATACACAACACCAACAGTTCCACCAACAAATGACAAAGAAATGAAAATCGGTGAGAATAATTTCAAAGCTACAAATGCACTTTTGAATGGTCTCTGTGATACGGCATTCACTAAAGTTGCACATTGTAAATCCGCTAAAGAGATTTGATACAAGATTCAAAATATTTATGAAGGAGATACAAAAGTCAAAGAAGCAAAGATTCAAACTTACAGAGGTCAATTCAAACAACTAAAAATGAAGGAAGATGAGAATATTGCATCCTACTTCTTACGAGTCGATGAAACAATGAATGCAATCATAGGATTGGGAGAAGAAATAGAAGAATATGTAATTTTTCAAAAGGTACTAAGATCTCTTCCTATGAGATTCAACCCTAAGATATAAACACTAGAAGAAATCTTGGATCTAAACTCAATAAGCATGGATGAACTGCATGGAATCTTCACAACACATGAAATGAGAACTAAACAGGAAAATCTAGATGTAAAAGAAGCAGCCTTCAAAGCATCCAAAAGATCAAAGCAAAAGAAGTAGGAACAAGAAGAATATAGTAGCAGCAGGGACGTCTCAGAAGATGATGAAGAAGTGGCCAACTTTGTCAAAAGACTGAACAAGGGAACCAATGGTAGGTATAGAGGTAAGCTTCCTTTAATTTGTTTTAATTGTGATGGTGTTAGTCATTTTGCTAACAATGTCCTCATAAGAAAAAGAGAAATGATGAAGGTTACTCAAAAGACAAACACACATATAAAGGAAAAAGAACTACAAAGAAATATTTTAAGAAAAGTTTATGCATCAATGAAGACATCTCATAATCAGATAAAGATGAAATCAATGACAGTGAGACAGGAAGAGTTCTATTCATGGAAGTAAAAGATTTTGACAAAGAAGACTCCGAAGAAGAATATGAAGAAGCCAGAGAAGCATATGAAGAAGACAAAGATGAAACTGAAGAGGCAAAAGTTGACTATCGAGAAGAATTAATGTGTGCCATAGAAGTTATCAGAAGAGAAAAGAAGAAAAACAAGAAACTACAAGAAGAACTAGAGAAGAAAAAGGACACTCGAGAACTAGAACAAATGATCAAAAAATTGAAGGTTCAAATAGAAGAGGATAAAAGAATTGAAGAAGAACTCAAAGAACAACTAGAAGAAAAGGACAAGATAATTAGAAACTTGGAAGCAAATATTGTCACACTAAGAAAGGATATTCAAAAGAAAAATATGCGGAATAGCTCAAAAGTTCTCAATGACATTATAAGGACATTATCAGCAGTCAAATATCTCATCTTGACAAGTCTGGACTTGGATACAATCAGACAGAAAATGGATCAAGCTCCAAGACAACAAAGTAAGAAACAAATCCAAAAAGCTATGCAGAAACAATCAAAGAGGATAGGAAGATATACAAAGAAGATTACAGGGACACTCCTCCATCGAGAAGATTCAAATTTTAAAATCAACAACAGACATATAGGCCTCAAGAAGAAGAAGGATTCATAAGAGCACTTCCTTTCATAATTTATTGGTTATNGAGATTCATACACAAAGGGGTTATTCAAGAAGACCTAGTGAAACACAAATAAGAAGTTACAACAGGTTTGAATCTTTGATCACTGAAGTGGAATGTTAGAAATGTAACAATTTTGGACACGTGGCCAAATATTTCAGAATGATAGTCCCTCCTAAATAACCTCAACAGAATAACAACAGTCACATACAAGAACCTCAGAAAATGACATGGATAAGAAAGCAATATTAGTATAGCAATGAAGAATGCACAGTCGCTCTACAAGATAAGAAAAAGAAACACGGTTGATATGTTAACAGTGGGTGTTCAAAACACATGACAGGTGATAGAGACAAATTTATTACATTGCGAAAGGAAAGAAATGGATCAGTCTCCTTCGGAAATGATAATTCAACCAAAATCATTGGAGAAGGCACAGTCTGAATTAGGAACAAGAATGAAAAGGCACAAAATGTTCTACTGGTGGAATATATGAAACATAATCTTCTAAGTGTGAGTCAAATGTGTGACCAAGGTCATAAAGTTACTTTCGATTCACAAAAGTGTGAGATAAGAATTGAAGGTTCAAGGAAATTGGTCGGTACAACTGCTAGAACTTCAAACAACAGATATGTGTTAATTGAAATTGGAAATGAAAAGTGTTGTCTAGGAAAGGAAGATGAAATTTGGCTATGGCATAGAAGAATGGGCCACATGAATTTTTATAACCTTGTCAAAGTCAGCAAAAGAGAAGCAGTAAGATAAATTCCCCAGATCACGAAACCAACCAACACTTTATGCAAACATTGTCAACAAGGAAAACAAACAAAGAGCAGGTTCAAATCAAAGGAATATTCAACAAAAATACCACTGGAAATTGTGCATACTGATCTAGTTGGAACAACTACAACAAATGGCTTAAAAGGTGAGAGATACTTTATGTTATTAGTTGATGATTATAAAATGACTGTAGTTTTCTTTCTCAAGAACAAGTCAGAAGCTTTTGAAAACTTCAAGATCTACAAGGAAATGGTTGAAAATGAGATGGATTTAAGAATTAAATGCTTGAGATCTGATAATGGAGGAGAGTTCACTTCAAAGGAATTTATGGACTACTGTAGTTGTTGGATTACTGAGAGGGGGGGCGAATCAGTAATATCGTAATTATAATCCTTTTTCTCCAAATAATCCAAGTGTTGTATCAATGTAGAATTATTATCCAATAATGACCAATAAGAAATGAACAATCACACACATACACAGTACACCAGTGTTTTACGTGGAAACCCAAATCGGGAGAAAACCACATAATGCTTTTTATTATATGTTTTGAAGAATTACATTCATTGGAAGCACCAACTTCCTTTTTTTTCCAGCTGCAACTAGAAGGAGGCTCCAACCCCCTATTTTCTTAGACTATAACCTGACGGAATCTCAAACTCCCCAATTCTCTGGCTACAACCCCCTATGTTCTCCGGCTACAACCACCTGTTCTTTCCCCTTCCAACTGCCCTGAAGTAGAAGTAGATTGATGGAACCACTGTCACACTATCACTATGAGATATACTGTTGTAAACATGTACCAATAAACCTGAACCATGCATCAACTTGTACCTCAACCTGTAATAAACCTGTACCATAAACAAGTGCATCAGTCATGCACCAACCTGTCCCAAACAATCTGTAATCAACCAGTACCATAAAAAAGTGCAACCAACCATGTACCAAGTATGTACCAATCACGTGTCAATTACTCATCAACTATGACTCATCAATATGTACCAACATCATCAACTATACACCTCATGTATGTGCCAACTCATCAACTACTTGTCTCAATCATGTACCCAACTTGTACCTCAACCAAAAGCCCTCATCAATTTCNTCCAAATATGATTTGTAACTCTGTAATATACCTGGTGTATATGATCACATACCTGCAAACCTTCCTTAACTTTAACAACAAGAGACTAGCATCTTCATCAAATGTTTCTTTATTCTCACAAGACTAGTTTTGGATTAGTCAACAACCCTAACTTGAAATAATCATAACTTTCTACCTGTAATGAATAAATATATGAAAATAATACACAATTTTATTCAGTGTGTTTTATGCAATTCCTCAAGGTGTCACTACTTGGAACCTCTCAGAAAATGAGTTATATCAAAAATGGCACACCTTGCTGAATTCTGACTTATTCTAGAGAGTGACCTTGTAGAGAGTGACCCACACAAAATGTTTGTTGAATTAATATGAAACTATTACACAACATACTACATACTGTACTTTAACAAAATCATTTGGTCTTACTGAATTTGGATCTGTTATGAAGAAGTTATGATGGTTTTACTCGAAACACCTATTTTTGACTAGTTTCAGGACTAGCCACAAACCCTAGTTTCCACGGAGTGTAAATACAAAAATACAACGACCCACAAGTTGATTTTTTTACCACAGATAATTGGATATGTTTCCTCAATGTCGTATAAATTTCATGGTCTGAATCATTCTAGAAAACGATTTATTGCGAAAATGGTGAGATGACCTGAAAACAACATACCTTAGAAAGCATCATCAAAAGAATTTATCCTTCCTTGAATTTCGGCCTTATTTTCTTCACTTTCCTCAGAAATTAGTCTTAGATATCCTTTGGTTACCTCAGAAACATATAGGTATTCAATATTCTCAAGTTTATTTAAAATGAGAGAGCATTTCCTCTTATTTATACTCTCCAAATAGCGTCCTTAAAAACATCTTCTAGGTCACTTTACCCACTTTCCTTATTGTAGGGTTAACCCACTTCTAATTTATCCATTAAATTTATTATTTAAATAATTTATTTTGTATTCACTTTGAGTTATAGTACACTCATCACTTCAATTTATTATTTACCTTCTAAAATATATTAAACCACTTTGACTACTTTGACCTTTTGGGGTTTCTAGATGACATAAGAGGGTTCTCCAACTTCGTAAAGGCATAACTCTCAAACCGTGAGGAGTTATGTGATGTTCCACATACCACCAGAAATGGAATGACATGTACCATCCATATAGAATAGTATTACCTGAAAATATATCAAAACTCATAATATTATCCATCAAACAAACTTGGGTCCATTACCCAAACCTGGGTTCTCCAACTTCTCATGGCCATAAATCTCTAACCGTGAGGATTTATGTGACATTCCACATACCACCGGAAATGGTATGACAAGAAATATCCATATAGGATAGTTTCACATAAAAATTTAATGAAATTCATCTCATTATTTCATAAATAAGGATGGGTTCTCTAACCATACTTCTAGGATAACTCAATCTGCAAAGCGTCTTCCTGTGAGGGCTTTCAGCATAAGGGGACCACATTGTATTTCATCCATTTCTACTTATTATCAACCATGAAAATAAAATAACGAGTCATATTTACATAAAAAAAACTTGGGTCCATTACCCAAACCTTTGTGCTACTGGGATTTCTTCAATGGTTGACATCAATGACAACCAACCTTAATCAACAATCTCCCCTTTTAGCATTGATGGAAACACTCTGATGCAAAACTGAAATTATGTCATGCAGTACTGAAGTCATATCACTCATGCTCCCCTTGGAAACATGTCTCTATCCTGTGCATCTTTGTGACCATTTCTCCCCCTCGAACCATGCCTTTGTCCGCTGCATTTGATGAATCTCTCCCCCTTTGTCATCAATAGAAAAAGTATCTTTCCATCTGGGGATGCTCCCCCTGACTGAACTGTCCTCTTTATGGTGCTTCCTCGTGTACATCTAAGACATATAAGATAAACATTCAAAAAGCATTCATTTTGGAGTAGAAATAACTCCAAGTCTCTAGCAAAGATATTCAAAGGCTTCCCGTGAAAGTGGTTTTGTAAAGATGTCTGCCACTTGTTCTTTTGTTCCCACATGCTCAACTCTGATGTTCTTTTCTGCAACCTTCTCCCGTAGAAAGTGATACTTGATTGGAATGTGCTTTGTCTTGGAGTGCATCACCGTGTTCTTCGAGATATTGATGGTGCTTGTATTATCATAATAGATTGGAATGGGCTCATCATACTCAACTTGTATATCTATCAGAGTTTGTTTCATCCAAAGAACCTATGTACAACATGATGTTGCTTCAATATACTCTGCCTCGACTGTAGATAAAGATATTGATGATTGTTTCTTGCTTAGCCATGATACTAAACACTCACCCAAGTAGAATTCTCCTCCACTGGTGCTTTGTCGATCATCAATACAACCTACCCAATATGCATTTGTGTAGGAAATAAGAGATAGATCCTTTCCTTTTGGATACCATAATCCAACCTCTTTTGTTCCTTTGAGATATCTGAAAATCCTCTTCATTGCTAATACATGTGATTCCTTTGGTTCTTCTTGAAATCGTGCCACCTGTCCAACTGTCTGCATTACATCTGGTCTGGATGTTGTCACATATAGTAGGTTGTCAATCATTGACCAGTATTGCCTCTGATCTATAGACTTCGAGTCATCATCTTTTCTCAACTTGCAACTGGTTTGCATGGAAGTGATAACTGGTTTGCAATATTCCATTCCAAACCTCTTCAACATTTCTCTGATATACTTGGTTTGAGAAATAAAAATTCCTTGGTTGATTTGATGTATGTGAAGTCCTAGAAAGAAGGATAGTTCTCCAA
>JASDQU010336295.1:0-12411 GCA_032191745.1 Picea mariana | reverse complement strand
CAAAATCAATGGGTTAGATTTATTGTTCATAACTTTCTTGCATTTATCAAGGCATCCGTTAACATGTTTACTTTTTAACATTTACCTATCACATAAAAAAAAATTGTTGTAAGGTTATATAACTACCACGTTTAAAGATTAAATAGGATTAAACTGCGGCAACTGAATAATCGTCCACAACTGCCAGCCACGTTTTGGCGTTCACCAGTGCTATGTATCCTTCGACGTTGGTGTTCTTCTTAAGACGCCGCATTGAGCACATACGTTCCTTTGTGGGCTCCTCTATTTATGTCTTTGACGCTTGATAGCTTGGCATGTGACCTGTATGGCTCTAAAAGGTGCTTGATAGCTTAGCATGTGGTCTTGGGTATGACAGTTAAAGTATTTATTTGTGAAATTATTTGTAAAAGAAACAATGCATGGCGCGTTGGTAGGGTGGCCATTGTCAAAACTTTGCACGGTGGGGAGGTCCGAGGTTCAAATCCCACGGACTCCATTTAAATTTATACTAAGCCCTATATTACTCAAACCTAACTAATATTTTATGAATCTTTTAACAAAATTAATAAAGTTAATTAGTTTAATTAATCATTAATTAAACTTTATTAATTATTAATTATTTATTCTTTTTTTTTTTTTTTTAAATACGCTAGTGTAACTTTAAATTATAAAACTAAGATTAAAATAAAAAAAAAGAATTTGATTATTTGGAATGAAAATTCAATTATTAAATAAAAAAAAAGCATTATCTGGCAGCCTTTAAGGTCGGGCTCGGCATGAGGCCCACATGCCCGGCCTCAGGCTCTCAGTCTCAAACACCTAAGCTCATCTTAATCCTAACGCTGCCTCACTTCCGCCTCTCGCCTCTTTCCTCGGCTCTTGGCGCTGGTGTTGGTCTGGTTGTGGCTTGAGCGACCTTATCCTCCACAATTGAATATGTATCCTATTCTGGCCTCAATCCCATTAACTCGCCTGAACATAATCCTTAAACCCATTTCAAAATATGACTCTGTTTCTGTATTGCATGCATTCATTGCCTTCATACAATGCAAAGAATCCGGGTTTACAATACCACAAGGCAGAATTAACCGTGCCCAAATGTTATGGGTGGCAAGCAGCTCATCCAACAACAAGAAGAAGCCCGGACCTCTTTTCTTTGGAGAACGTTTGCTGGATTACATTGAAGGTAAATGGTCTATGCTCGTTCTTTTTAATTCTGTAAGGTTTCAATTCAATCTGCGTTTTTCCTGTTAAAAGTGATTGTAACAAGGTTTCTTTTAAATTCTTGGATGAACTGCATACAGCCCAGATATTAATGCCATTGCTAACTCTTTGAGTTGCATTCGTTTGAAACTTATTTTTGCATCAAACTTTACAAATGGTTAGGCAGAAACGATACGCCGAATGTAATGGCAGAAACGATACGCAGAAACGATACGCTGAATGTAATGGCCGCGCATGCCCAGGTGACTACTCCGTGAGGATAAGTCGACCAGGGTTTTAGAATCTCCTCTTTACAAACCAAAAAAATCATGGAGAACAAGGGCGATGGCAAGAAGAGAAAGTTGGACGAGGAAGCCCATGGCGCCGCTCAATAATTCATCTGCACAGCAGCAACCCGGCGTACCGAAGCGGAAGAGAAATCTCCCTGACATGCCTGGTAAAACCAGTAAAACGTTGGCCTTTGGTTTATTGTGCTGGTTTAGAATGATGAATATTTTTATATAACTTATTTCCAGTTTAAAATGAAAAATCTTCATAGAAACATGAAAATCTTCGGTGCCCCTCACACAAGAATTCATCGAATTAATACTCAAAACTTTGTAAGGTTTATCATACATTGAATGTGCAATCTAATCTTTATTACCTAGATAACTGTTATTGTCGCCTTGATTATTTTCTGCAATATTTTGGATAACCTCAAAACTATCATTCCGGCCAGCCTGTTTCTTCCTTTTGCTTCTCATTTTACCTGCAAATGTAATCTGACAGGAACCTGGTAATGATGATTTAATTCCTGTAGATGTAGACAACATCATCTGCTTAGATATTTCCTTTGAATCATATCATCTGGATGAAAGATCACCAGTGAAAGATTCCCAGCCAGGTCCCTAAAACTACGTACGCATCTTTGTTGCCTGGGGTGCTTTATAGATACAGGTCGAGGGATTCGAAAAGATAAACCCTAGGAACTCAAAGCGCCAGGACATTATGAGGTTAAGGAACAACCATTACACCCACATACTATCCTCAATTCCTCTATGTATTCTGACTCCTGCCTATCAATTCTATGCCTTATTACTCCTGCCTTTAGAACTAAATCCCTCAATATTATTACTCCTGCTGCCTTTACAACAACTCAAGGACAGAGAGAGATTCTTACTAGAGGAATCTTCTTAGACTACATTATGAATGCAAGGCAAGGAAAGAGATAGACCCTTAAAAAGGCAATATAAATATCCAAAACCAGCGAATGGCACTGTTTTATTGATTCTTTCCCAAGCAAACTTATTGCCTTTGATGAATCTGGTAGTCCCTCACAAAGAACCGAAACAAGGAACATACAGAAGGCATCTATATACGAACTACCCTGATCTATACACAATACTCTACCTATCTACGAATTACTAGACTAGAAACATAATTTCAAATTATTTATTTGTGCTTTTCAATATACTAAATTGTACATTTTGAATCTGTGTAATATTTTTCTTAAAATCATTTTAGTGAAAGGTCAAGTAATGATTTTAGTAGTAATACCGTCTATTTGCCTCGTTGTAGCTAAATTTAGAGTAGAATGAGCAAATTCATCGATGGGGTTTCTTCCATGCATCAAATTCTCACTCTATTTAGCTAGGGAAATGTAAGTTCTATGTTTCTAAGTATGTTTGATGGAGAAGTAGAGGAATAAGCAATAAATAAATGTAAAATGAAAAACCAATTTCCTTCATATTCCTGGAATAATCAATCCAATTCCAGCCAAACCCAAATAAGTTACCACTTGTTTTACTTCGGTAAATTTGTTTCGCATTTATTTATTTTATTTTTTATTTTTATTTTGATTAAAGTTTCTATGTTTTGTGTGCAGGTTAAGCGTGGCTGGAGTTTTTCTCAAAAGAATGCACAAATAAAAACTACCCCTTATTTAGGCCCTCGGTTCCAGATTTGAACTAGGGCTCTGATACCAAATGTAATGGCGGAATTAATTTAAACAGCCATTGAATTACAACACAACAGTAAAATTTAAAAATTACTTCATTATCACATTCGCAGTTCAAATTCATCATAATAATAATATTTAATAACAAATTTTTATACAAAACAATGCATAAATTTTAAAGAAATACCTTAACTCTGATGTTAATAATCCTTCCTGTTGTCCGCAGCTTGCTCCCTTCCCGCTTCTTTAGAACACACCCAAAACCAACCTCCCTGCCGACTAGTTAGCTCCTAGTCCTAGGATATCAACGGATATCCTAGCCCTCCATGCCCAAAACCCCCAGCAACCCCCGGTGCACTGTGTAAATTCCACTCCAAGTTTCACTCTGCTAATGCCCAGCTCTCCCAAAATTCATCCCCAACTCCCGTAACCTCATCCTCCCCTCCAACTCCTTTCCCCCCCTTATCCCTCCTTCATCGACTCTTCCTTTCATTAAATTCCTTATCCCTACATTTAATTACCCTTATCCATTCCCATTAATTCTTTTATCTTCTCGGGATTCATATGTTATCCCATTCTTAAATATCTTATCCCATTTATTTAATGCTTCTTATCSTTTATTTAATGTTTKTTATCYCACTCACATAYGTAAGTTTTAATAAATTAAYTTATCAACCTTATTAATTCTTTACTCACATAATTAAAGAGTTGATTAATAATTAAATAACCATTGACAATTATGAACAATAATTAATGATAATTAATTAGAAATGTTATTTTAAGACATAAATATAGTTTAGCTAATCTTTTAGGATTATATTATTAAATTAATTATTCTTAATAATCAAGGGTCGTTACAGGTGGGGTGTGGAGATGCTCATAGGTTATCTGAAAATCTGATTGACTCTTGATCTTGCTCAAAAAACAACATATTAACACCATTATTTCCATTGTATCAGAGAACCCCTTAACCACCACTTTTTGGTCCAAAGTTCGAAGGTCCTTTTCGCATGGTTGCATGGGGCTCTTGCAGTCTCCTATAACACAAATGGTTGGCCTTCTATCAAATTTGGAGCGTTTGCTGCTTAATGTGGATGAATTGTTGCTAAATTTGGAGGGTTTACCCAGAGAACTGCCATTGCAGCCCATGGATTTTATTTTCCCTGTGAAACGCGACCAGATTTCTCAGTTTTTCCACATATAGTTAAAAAATAGGATGAAAAAGGAAAAATCCTTCGATCTTTACTCTTAGACCACCATTTTAGAACCGAAAATTCCATACACAATCGCTATTAGATCGGCTTCAGAGTGAAATGCAGGATAGTAATTGATGAATGGCCATGGCTTCAAATTCCTACATGGGTAGATGTTGACTTCTGAGTAAATAGTTCGATGACTCGCGAAATGTCCGTCTAAGTGAATGCTTCCTTTTTTCTTTCCAGATGATGAGCAATGAGCACTCCATCGAAATATCTGACACGCGGGTTGGTACGTGGGTTTTACATATTTTACGATAACAAATATTTGAACTTGACATGAATTCTGTATTGACTTGGTTAATGTAGAAAAGTAGATTGGTGCACACTTCCTTATTTTATATGAAGGTTTTTTGTTTGAATGGTGAAGGGTTCAGTGCTTTATCCCAAAGGTTTTAGCATTAATATGGAACTCACATTTGTTTTCTCTAATTCATTTCTATGTAGGAAGCCTTTCTTTCGTTCGTAAATGCTTCAGGAGCTGAATCTGAAGAATCGTGATCAATTAAAAGCGCAATGGAGGCCTCCTTGGAGACTGGAAATGGTTGGCAGAGTCCTCGGATTTCATTTACTTTCAATTTCTCACAGATGGAGACTAAAAGGACTACAAACGACTGGCAGAGCCCTAGAATTTCATTCTCTCTCAATCTCTCACAGATCGACAGGATTTCCTCGCAAAAGAGAAGATGTGGCGGATGTTATTTACGATATAGAATTTGAGTTTTGTGTTGTAATTAATAATAGTAATGTCTAGAGTTAAATCAGAGGAGAGAAAAACAGGAGGAGAAATTGACTCGTTGTAGGTGAGATTTCATCTTTCCAGAAGGGTTTTCCATGTACAAAATGCAATTTTAAGTATAAAAAAATGAACGAATTTTTTTAATGAATTTTGTTAAATTGCATACTAGATGTTGAAGTAAGTTGGACCCAATATTATATCTATCCCTGGTAACTTAGAATATATATATCTGATAACTTAGAATATATACCTATGTATTTGCATTTGCAGGCTTTCATCAAAATTGTGGCTCCAAACTTCCATTAGAGCTCCAGTCACACAGCTCAAGCAAGGAACACAACATAGTTTCTTGGGGATTCAACTCCAGAGAAAGAATTTGAAAGGAAATTGTATTACAAACATGAAACTCTAAAATGTACAGATAATACAGGGAAAAAGTGACCCATAAATTGAGTTGCAGGGGCATTTTTTCTTGGCATGTAGCTGTGTGGTTGCTCAAAATTGTAGGAATACTAGGTATGAATAAAGGTATGTAGGAATACTAGGTAATAAGAAGGAGCAATGGAGCAGATGTCACAACACATGTATAGCATGCAGACCGCTAGCATGTAGACTGTCAGATACAAGCAACCTGTGACAAGGTGGCTCATGAACATTCCAATCTTTAAGATGGTTAAAGAGGACTTAACATCTAATTCCAGGAAGTAATGCTAGACTTAGTTCAAGCATTACTTGACTTCATCAACTTTAATAATCAAATATGCATTTGAAAGTGATTTTAAGGTAAGATATGGTTAGGGTATGCCTCGGGAAGAGGCCAAATAAGGCTTCAAAGTTAAAACTTTGGCCTAAAAACCAAATGCTACTTTCACATTTGCATTTAACTCTTAAAACTTTGGTTTGATTACTTGGTTTTCGTGCCATATTAATGAAACACAGAAAAATCGATTACTATTAGTCTCTACAGCTCGAAGGGCATGGACTAATAATAGAAATATTCATTATTGTGTTGAAGGATAATCCAGTACATGGAATATGCAATATGAACAGTTATTAGAGTAATATTTTGTTAAGTGATTTTAAAATAAAGTGCATTTTGACAGAGATTGCAGTGCATTTATTGGGATGGGGTTGTAAAAACTCCAGTCAGAGAGTGGAGGGAGGAAAATTTATAGGGTGGAGGGTGGATAAATTAAGAGCTAAAACATTTCCCATCAGTACTCTAATTGCATAATGTGCACTCATGCAAATTTTAAATTTGATATTTGTGTCTCAATTATTATAGTTTTTGTAAATCAACCAATGTAATTAATTGAATTTATTCATTCTGGAATATTTCAAATCCTTGGGGTAGTTGGAAAGCAGGTTGGTTGATTAGGAGGGACGAGCTTCATTGGAAGCGCCCCAACATACCTATAGACAAGGCTCTTTGCATGGGAATATATTAAGCACCATGCAAGAGCCCAATCATTGGGACTCCTACATGAAGCACCCATGTGGGTGCCATGTATCCATACCATGCATATGCACATTTTTTTACTCTCACCCATTCACCTATTCTAACAGTTGCATCCTTCGATGACTCCACTCTACCAAATGGCACGACTACATCTTCTAGTGACTGGACTACACCAAACAACTGGACATGAACAATTGTTCGCACATAAGGTGACATGAGGCTCATAGGTGAGTTACATGCAATATTTAATACTGCAACTACCTTTCTCTATATGTGCCCATTTCTAAATTTGAAAAAAAGGTTGATCATCTCACCCACCTTTATCCATCCATGCCCATTTCTGAATTTGAAAAAAGGTTGATTACCTCACTCTGCATTTTCTCACGGTCCCTATTTTGTCATTGAACCATCGAAGTGAAATTTATTTGTGGGTGCAATAGGGAGGTCTGATTCCTACAATTTTGCAATGTGAATTATACCTGAAATGTTCAAAGGGTCATTCCGCGAGCATGAAATTGCTTGAATTTTCCTCCGAAGAGATCTTTGTTTGAAGGTAATACTCCTTCTAGAAGCCCCTTCTATATTCCAACGGTTGTTTTAGCAAGAATGAGTGTTTCCTTTCACTTCACCTGTTTCACCATGGTGACTGTTAGCAGAGGATGCATAGAAGTGAAGGAAAATTTGTAGAAACCCATAGAGGCAAAGACAAATGCTAAATATGAAAAGAAGAAAGGGGAGGAAGAGTTAGAGAAAAATTTGGTGGAGAAGATATGGTCGCCTCTAGAGAAACCTCTTCCCGGGGACTATTGTGGTAGCGGTTGTGAGACCTGTGTGTGGGACACCTACTTCGACCAATTGCAGGAATACAAGAAGGAAAAGGATTCCATTCTTAAATCCCTTTCTCTACCCTGATTTTCCTTCAACTATACAATTTCTTGATTCTCCTTCTCAAAATTGCTTATGGTTTTTGCTCTGGTGGGTTCCTATGTCTTGGTCATTATTTGACCACCATTTTTTTTATTGCACCGAGAGTAGTGAGGTGCTCTATGGCCCAATGTGGAGGAGATATTGTCACGATAGTGTTAGGTTAGATTAGATAACATTACATTAAACATTAAGAAAAATTAAAGTTCACTCAATTAAAAAAAAAAGTTGGGCTCAATTAAAAAAAATAACAATAGTAAAATATTACATTAAACATTAAGAAAAATTAAAGTCAGTTCAATTAAAATAAAATAAAATAAAAGTAGGCTCAATTTAAAAAAACAATTATTGAAGGTATCAATTATGAGAAATTTTTTTTTTTTTTCACGAGAAATTCTGTGCGAAAAACTCACATGATACTTTTTAATGAGAAATTATTTATGTGAGAAAGTAGGATATATTGCATAAATACACCTTGATGTTATAGCTTTGGCCTTATGGGACTGAGATATGATAAAAGCTTTGTGTTTTCAAAATTAATTTTTGAGATTGTGTATTGCAAGTGTTTTAGGGTTTTTAAGGCCTTTGTTTGAGGGATTTTTGACGCCTATGATTTCATATAGCATATAGAAGGTGCTTTAAGAGTTTTTAGGGATTCTATTTCACAGTTTTTTTACGACTTTGAATCGATTTCTGACATCGAAAGCAACCATTTCCATCAACTTTCAAATGTTTTAACAAACCTCTAAATTGGTGAAATCTATTGACTAGTTATCTCATGTCTCTCTCATTGTCGTTTAAGGCCATAAAACTCATTTCCCTTCTAGTTTTAGGGAATAAAAACCATAGATGTTGTGAAAGAAGTTGGGCGGAATTACATATATGGAAGACGTTGGAAAGTGACCTTATACAATATCAACGTTGTCATGGAAAGTGAGTAGAATTACATATGTCCACTTGTAAAGGGTTGGACACTAACTTTATACATACATTTTTATATGATACATTTCAGACATGATTTTTTTTTTTAACGATGGGAATCGGTAACTAGTGGCTAGGCTTAGGAATTTTGGAAATAACTTTACACGAGTTTTTGAAAATCTTTATTAATGTAGACTATTTCATAGAAATGTCCTTTTAAATTATTGTTTTAAGGTTGTGCCTTGATGTTTTTGTGAAGCTTGTTATTCTATGTGAAATGTAGTCTTGTTGCAAAAGTTAACCAAAACAATAGGGCATCGTAAATTATATGATTTAGGAGTTGTTTAATTTTGTAACATAATTTTTGGTTTTTGGTTTCATCTATTAATTCAAAGTTTTGATTAAAATTTTTACAATTTAGATTGATTTGAGAATTGGGTAAAAATTTTAGGAGCATTTTTACATTATTCACAAAATTTGAATCATGGTGAAACTTTGATTATATTTGGAATTTTTCTCAGATTTATATTAATTCAATAAGAAGGCCCATTTGCTACAAGATTGACATATTCCAGTGATTCTTATTAACTTGAGAAAACACACCAAATGCTAAATGAAGTTTATAAATTGTAAAAAATTATTTTAATGTTCTGTTTCACTAATTTGTTTTGTCCCTTCTAAATTCAAACACTACAACAAACACACAACGTTGACATATTCCAGCGATTCCTAGTAACTTGAGAAAATACACCAAATGCTAAATGAAATTTATAAATTGTTAAAAACTATTTTCATGTTATGTTTCACTAATTTGTTTTGTCCCTTCTAAATTCAAACACTACAACAAACACACAACAACTTGTATAGATTGATTGACTAGACTTCCATCACAAAACAATGGAATTCTCCCACATATTAGTGCAGATTAATCAAATGGATTTCCATAAAACACATGACAATCTCTGTGCACATTTGTTTGCATATGTTAACCTTTAATCCTTGTAGAAGCATTCATATCAACATTGAAACCACTATTATAGTATTTAAATCTTGGGACAAGAGTTTTGACCTTTCTGAGCATTCACTTTGTGCTACTTTGTTGGGTGTGCAAGTCTACAATATAGATAGGCTTAGTTTGCCACCATTAAGTCATTTTTAAAGTGTTTTCTTGGTGGAGTATATTATGATCCTTCCCTAAAACATCTCCTACTTAAGTGAATGGTTACAAGTTCAAATCTTGGGACAAGAGCTTCGACTTCCCTAGGCACTGGTTGTGTGGCAAGCCACCGGGTTCTTCAGTTTATAATGTGGATGGGCTTGCCCTATCACCGTTGAGTCACTTTTAAAGTAATTCATTGATGTATTTGGTGATGAGTCATTGCTACAAAAACATTCTTCTACTTAGGTGAATGGTTACAAGTTCTCAAAACGAGAACTTTGGCTTACCTAGGTGTGCTAGTATGTTGGGTGTGTGAGTCTACAATGTGTATGGACTTCCTTTCGACTATCAAGATACTTTTATATTTATTTTCTAGTGGAGTTGGCTACGGGCCTTCGCTACAAAAACATCTCCTACTTAAGTAAATGGTTACCAATTCAAATTTCAAAGTGAGAGCTTCAACCTTGTTGAGCCCTGGTTGTTTGGTAGTCATATGGGTGTGAGACTCTATAGCGTGGATGGAATTACCTACTACAACCAAGTCACTTTTAAAGTGATTTTTTGGAAGAGTTGGTTATGAGCCTTTGTTACAAAAACATCTCCTACTCAAGTGAATGATAACAAGCTCAAATCTCAAGACAAAAGCTTTAACTTTCTCGGGCGCTCACTATGTGCTAATATGCTAGGTGTGTGAGTCAACATGTGATGGTCTTTCTACATCAAATTACTAAATATATAAATTTACATCATTAAAAGTTATGCTTACTCAAAAAGGAGTTGTTGCTTTTTTCTTTTCTTTTTCTTATTTTGTCAAATAGAACTTTATTCTCTACAACCTACATTCATTCCATTATTAGTCCCTACCGAAGGCGTAGAGGGACTATAGCGATCGATAATTCATTGACTTCATATTAGTTTGTCCTTTGACTAAAAATATTTGCATAATCTCTATTGTTGGGACTAGAGAACTAAAAACATTATTTTTTATATAATAAAAAATACCATATATGTCATGATCTGATTAGATAACAGATTGGAGGTCTTATTGCTAGCTTCGCTATTCCCAATGTTTTATATGTTAGCATATCCAAATTTTTTGATAATCTACGGTCTTTCTGAATTTTTACTATTTTTATTAAAATGTTTAGATATCCAAAGTTTTGAGCATCAAGTGTCAAATTTTTATTAG
Organism: Picea mariana; assembly: GCA_032191745.1. Lineage (NCBI taxonomy): Eukaryota > Viridiplantae > Streptophyta > Pinopsida > Pinales > Pinaceae > Picea > Picea mariana. The sequence goes on along the minus strand of JASDQU010336295.1, from coordinate 1,604 downwards.
TTGACTTCACATTAGTTTGTCCTTTGACTATTTTTTTTGCATAGTCTTTATTGTTCGAACTATTGTTATTATTATTATTATTTATTGTTATTATTAAGTACCTAGGCGTTTTTATTATTACGTACGTAAACATGCCCACCACATTGCATTCTTTCTTAAATGTTTACATAGCGCGAGGCCTTTGGACGGTCCTGACTTCCTTAAATGTTTACCTAATATGCCTCACAGCCTTAAATGTTTACTTAATAGGCCTGTTACAATACATTTTCCTCCGATTTTTTTATACAATGTGGTATGCAATGAATATTGGCAATATTGCTCTTCAACGACATTACTGGTTCATTGGTTGATGCTTTCTTGTTGGTTCGGTGGATGCTACTTATTGTTGTTTGATTCAACTTTGCAAAGTTGAGGTCCTGCATCTGCACTTGGACCTCTTGGTGCTTGTTCACTGGTTTTTTGTTTGTCCATTGCTCTTGTTTGCTTCAACTTTGCAAGGTTGAGGTCTTGCATCCACAGTTGGACCTGTTGTTGTAGTTTGCATGCTTGGGATAATGCAACCGCGATTGGAACTACGCTTTTTTCATTCCCCATTGACGGGTGAATTTTAATAGCATGTTTACCTTCCTATTCATTATTTGTTGTTTGCTATTTCCAGTTTGCAAGTAAAAATTTACAATATTGGGAATGCCCGAGTCAAAATCCTCTTGCAGAACATCTTTGTATGTGAGTAATACGACCAAAGAACCAGGAGTATGACATTGTCTTGGTCTTTTTCTTGAACATCAATGTTTGACACATAACCCACCTCTATCACAACCATAGTGACATATAAAAAAGGAAATCAAATTTTCTCCTCATTTTCTCTGTTCCTGAAAACCATACGTTTGGTGCATATTTTTTTCAGGTTGTTCACTTACAATCACATGTGCCCAATTCTATGTCCTAGACATCAAATTAGGACTCATTGGAAAATAACAATGAAAAAAAATATGAGGTACAGTCTAAAAAAAAATGCACCAAACATATGGTTTTCAGGAACAGAAAATGTGAGGAGAAAATTCGATTTCCTTTTTTATATGTCACTATGGTTGCGATAGAGGTGGGTTCTATGTTGAACATTGACGTTCAAGAACAAGACCAAGACACCATTACAATCATGTTTCTATGTCCGTAGTAGTCACATACTGTTAAAGTTTAAGCTATCATTAGGTTACCTTTCAATTTACTAGATAATAATAGCATAGATAGGATCACTGAGAGAAACACAATCACAAGATACACAACATTTATCCTGGGAAACTCTCATGGGGAAGAAAACCCAACAAAACTTCCTTAATATAGATATCCAATACAATGCCAAGACAATGAACCAAACAACACAGAAATTCCTCTCCCAAGGATGTGCCTCTCTCTCTCTTCCTTCTTCCGGCAACTGGTAACTGCAGCTTCGTTCAATACTTGCGCATTAGATGAGTGAGATAAATGAGTGTACAAATGAGGCACTGGACTCTCTTATTTATACAATTTGGCAGGTGTTGAACTGAGGTGGCTTTTCACTAGCAGGGCCGACTTCTTACTTTGCATATTACAATTAGGGTTTT
>JASDQU010336293.1:0-12674 GCA_032191745.1 Picea mariana | reverse complement strand
TCATCATGTATCAATGACAACTCATTGATCCATCTTCATCATATCAATGACAACTCATTGATCCATCTTCATCATATCAATGACAACTCATTGATCCATCTTTATCTATTGTTTCTCATCAAGGATAATACATATTACATTACATCAATCATCAATCCTTTGGCATCAATCAAACAATCACTTGACATCAATCAATCAAACCATTGGCATCAATGGCAACATGATCCAACACCACCAACCCTCTCTTTGGACCTAGTGCCCTGTCAAAGTCTACCCAGCTTGGGACAACAATGTTATTGTACAACGTGAAAAAAAAATTTGGCATGTCAAACACATGTTTCTCAACAATATTGAGGTAACCAACAAACAAGTGCCTTATATTAATTTTTAGAAATCTTGTCACACAATGAGCATTAGAAATGGTTTCTTTTATAAATGTTAAATGACCTTGTACATTTCTATTTCCCACTAACTGTAAGATATTGAAAGATAAGGTTTTTCCTAGTGATAATGTTTTTCACGGTAGCTATGAAGAGACAAAGAAGTTGTTTAAAATATTGGGTGTTGAGTACATATCATATCATGCATGTACGAATGATTGTATTCTATATAGAGGAGAATATGAAGACAAAGAGATATGTCTGAAATGTGGGCATGACAAGTACCATAAATCAAATAAAAATGATAAATCACATAGTCCCCCTGATAAGAAATTGAGGCACATGCCTATAATCCCAAGGATTAAAAGACTCTTTCATTGCAAAGAATTAGCTATATTGTAGGGATGGCATGCCTCACACAGAAGTGATTCGAGAGTTATGTGAATCCCAATAGATTCATTAGCCATTAAGCATATAGAGGATACATGGCCAGAAAAATTGAAGGATGAAGTACAAAGTCTACGACTCAATATAGAAATGGATGGCGTGAATCCATATTCCCTCCAAAACACCAACTATTCTATTTTGCCTATAGTAGTGATCAATAACAATATCCCCCCATGGTTATCCATGATGAATGAACATCTTGTGTTGGCTCTTATAGTCCCTGATAGAAGACAAGTGAAGAATATGGATGTCTACCTACAACCATTGGTAGATGAATTGAAGGAATTATGGGAAGGTATACATGTATACGATGTATCAAGACCCATTGCAATATATATGAGTTTTATGTTGTATGGAATATGTGCTAACACCACACATGATTATCTAGGCTTATGAGTTTTCTCTGGTAATTAACATGTTTATTTATTTGTTTATATACATAACAATACTTATTTGCATGTTTAATTCACTGTGATTGGCATTCTATTCTTAAATGCTAACGTTCCATGTATACAATAATTTTGCAGGTCTTGTAACTAAAGGCTATCATGGATGTAAATGTTTTGGACCTTCTCTGAAGGCTAGGTGGTCCAACCACCTATGAAAACTAGTGTACGACTGCTTGAGGGTATTCCTCCCATAAGAACAACCTTATAGAAGAGCAACATCCACTTTCAATGGTAAACCAAAGAGAACCCAAAGGTTTGCGATAATGATTTTTTCACTTTTTTATAGGTGCATTTATTCCCATCTACGTGGGAATATGGACATCATTTTCACACAGAGGATGTCGATGATGGAGATATGACACAAGACTATGGAGTGGAAGTTGAGTTCGACCAATCTAGTCGTGCTAGCTACCACGATCAAAACACCATATAGGGGAAGTTAGGTTACATCGTAAATATACAAGAGATCATTCGAGTGGACTTCTTGTTGGACACACTAACTACATTGAGAGGGGGGGGGTAAATAGTGTAGGGATCTTTTTACCAAACCTACCCCTTCACAAAACTCATTAGTAAGCAATCACCATTAACTCATTACTCATTGTTCATTTATAACCAGTTAAATGTGAACACATATCAGCAACATATATCAACAATATATCATCAACAAATCATCACCACAAGGAACACAAAGAACACAAGATGTATGTACAATTTTCTTTTTATTTCAGACTACAATCCTTGGGGTTTTTCAGCAACATTTGAATAGAGTACAACTCTACACGAGCACCAGCTCTATAATTCAAGACTTAGCTTACACCCTCAGCACCAACTGAGATGAGGCAACAATCCTCAATAAATATCAATCTGTCACAGGTACGCAACCTGTTAGTAGTGCAACACACATATGTACGTGCCCTACCAGTAGTACAACCCGCGTATGTATGCGAAAAATATATACTACAACCTGCGTATACCTTTTGATCTATTAGGGTTTATCCTTTTCATCACATACTCAGATCCTTTGCAACCCGCAATCACATTTTCTTCTGTCTCTCACTGTCCAATCTGACCCATAGGCAATCACAACACATCCAATCTCTCCAATAGCCTACTCATGCTTCTCAACCATATAATATGAATGCTACTCAAACATGTGTAAAAAACTAGTATACTATAGCCATCATATCAATACTGAATCATAAGAGTGTTTCTCACTCCATCAACCAACTCAAACCACATCATAATAGACATACCAAGAATGCCTTAAGAATTCACCAAACAATAAGAAAGAGTATCTATAAAGACAACCATGTAACCATACCTTTTGGACCAATGGATAGATCTTATGTATCTAAGCACTGTAGACTATCCTGGGAGCTTAATATCAGAATCTGGAATCTCTGCATCTTCATCTTCTTAAGTTTCCATGGATTTACCAACATGTACTCACCCTAATACACTACCATCCTGTGTACGTACACACCCTAATACACTGTCAACCCACGTACTGTACACACCCTATACACAGACAACCCGTGTACACCTTAGAAAATAGGGTTTCTGAACTTCCAAAATTTCACCGTCAAGATCTCAAACTTGTCGAAACTTTGATGCATCCATGAGATCCTCCATAGTCTCTCTCTCTCAGAGTAGATCTTCAATACATGCTCAAGAGATACACAAGAGATTCACTTTCACAAGAGACCATAGCCTCTTATTTATACTCTTCATCTTCTAGGTCACTTAACCCATTTCTAGGTCACTTAACCTATTTTCTTCTTTTTAGGGTTAACCACTTTCCATAAATAAAAAGTTCTCTAATTTAAATATTCCTCCTTGATTTTGTCACCTTACTTTATTATTTAAATAATCCTCCTTGACTTTGTCACTTTTCTTTATTATTTAAATAATCCTTCTTGACTTTGTCACTTTACTTTATCATTTAAATAATGATTTCTTATTTTCAAGAACTTTGACTTCTTTGACCTTTTGGGGATTCAAGCCTTCATATGAGGGTCCTCCAACTTTGTAAGGCCATAACTCTCAAACCATGGGGATTTATGTGACATTCCACATACCACCGGAAATGGAATGACAAGAACTATCCATCTAGGATATTTTCACCAACAACTTCATTGATCTTCATCTCATTATTCCATAATCAAACATGGGTTATCCAACCATTCTTCTAGGATAACTCAACCGTAAAGCGTCTTCCCATGAGGTATTTCACCATAAGGAAATCTCTTTGGAGTTCATCCATTTATGCACCTTATCAACCATGATAAGACTATAATGATAAATCTAACTATGCTTCATATATCAAAGAAATCACATCGATTCATCTTCATATTTGCATCATGTATCAATGAAAAATTATTAATCCATCTTAATCTATGCATGACATCATATGATTGACATATATCCATTCTCATCAAGGAAAATACATATTACGTTTGACATCAATCATCAATCAATCAATCCTTTGACATCAATCAATCACTTGACATCAATCAATCAAACCATTGTCATAAGTGACAACATGATCCAACAATATCCCCCTTTGGCATTGATGTCAATACCAACATTGATGTCAACACCAATCCTTGATGTCAACATGTAGACAAGGCATGCTCTACATCAATAGTCATCAAACATATCAATGTGACTGTTTATCCCCATCAATAAACATCAATCACATCAATGTGATTATCTCTCCCCCTTTGACATCAATGACAAAGGGTCATTCTCCCCTTGGGGCTACTTCCCCTGCTTGAACTCTCCTTGGGGATGCTTCCCCTGTCTGAATGCCTTTGATCTTCCTTTGAATAATCTCTCCCCTTTTGAACAAGGGATATCACTATGATGTAATTCTGAATATGCATTGCTCATACTTGCCCTGTGACCATCACTCCCCCTAGAATTATGCCTTTATGCTCTTTCTTCAAATATAGGGCTCTTTCCTAGTGTGCTTCTGATAAATATCTCCTCCTAGAATCATGGGAAGAAGAATGAATCCCCCTATGGGTATGTCTCCCCATGTCTTCTCTATAAGATGAACAACATGCTACCACATGATGATCCTTGGACCTATTTATGCATCAAACTCATGCCATACCAAACATCATGAAGAAAAAGATATATCAACAATGAAATAGAGAATCATGAGAGAAATATCAACCAAGTACATCCTATACCAAAATGTTTGTTCATCATACACAACACCTGTGTACATCCACCATGTACATCAACATCATACAATGTGCCAAAAGATATTATCCATTGAATGTATCAACCATATGCCTCTATCAATATGCCAACATGTGCATTTACCAATATGCCAACCATGTGCATCTACCAATATTCCAAATAATGTGTCATATCACTCACGATATGTCTCTACCATGAACCAAGTGCCATAATCATCAAATGTCTCATGTACCAAAATATATGCTAATCAAGAAATACCAATGATGTACTTTCAGCCAAGTACTCATCATCCAAACATATATGACTACTTGTACCAAGCAAGTATGCCAACCATGCACCAATACCACAACATGATGACTCCTCATACATGTATGCCAAATCTTCCATAAAACATGTGCCCATCAATTGCTAGTAGGTGCCTCTAGCAATGTACCAATCATGCATCAACTATAGATCAATTTATGACTCATCAATTATGTGCAACATGATCAACTCATCAAATCACCAACTACATGTCCCAATATGTAGCCTATCCATATGCCAAATGCATGAACCAAGATATCCAACAAGTAAGCTTCCAATAATACATCACAATATATATCGATGAAACTCAAATATGTACTAGCTATGTACCCCAACAGATCAGCCTCAATCCTCCATTCACTACAACAAATACTAAGCATCCAACAATACATGTACTATTATTGTGCTTCAATAGATCAATGATATCTCTAGCTAGCATCATCAAGATATATCACATAACCAAGGTGTCATAACTTCACTGTCATAACAAACATTGTTCTTCAACAAAAAATGCCTCAATCTATACTCATGAGTTAGTGCCATGCATCCAAGATAGCCTTTCATTTTATATCATCACTTTACATAATCCAATATGTAATCATGAAAACCTATAGCAACCAATGTCAGATTCTGCAATAAACTATGTCAGACCATGCATTACAGAGTTATACCATCACATCAAGCTGCAACCCCTATGCATAGCCTTTTTCCCAAGGCTTGACCACATATACGCGGCCCGCTGCACAACAACTCGCATATGTATGTGACCTATTCAAGGTCAGCATGCATATGTATGGGACTGATACCATTGTCACCCATGTATTCTTCGGTAGATGACACTCTTGAGCTTCCTTTAAGGCTTCCATTCTTCTCTGGTTGCTCAATTTTCTTCACCCACTTCTGAAGGTGTCCCTGCTTCTCAAAACTTGAGCTCTGAGCTTCCATCTTTTCAAATATGTCTCCCTTCCTTACTTCATTCCTTCTTCTAGTCAGGCTATGTGAAGTCCTCATCATGAAATTTCTTCTTGTGTTCCAACAATCCTGGGATTTGTGGCCAAATCCACTACAACTGTAGCATCTCATGTTGTGACAGTGAACATCAATGTGTCCTACTTGATCACATCTTCAACAACTTATGGTGTTATGAAATCTTCCATTATCTCTCCTTGCATAAGATCTACATTCCAAAGCTTTGTGACCATATTCATTACATGAATAACATTGACCATGAAAAACACTTTCATACCTTTGCTTTGGTGTCCATTTTCTTTGAGGTGTAAATATGGATTCTTGAAGTCATCCTTTCTTTGTTCTTTTGAAACTTTCCTTGCCTTGTGTGGCAACATTTTTCCATCCTTTGAGGGACTTACCTCATGCTTCTTTGAGGTGCTTTCTTCAACATGTGTAGCTCTCCCTTGTATCCAAGACCTGATTTATCATATGGTGATCTTTGACTTTCCAAGATCTCATTCAAGATTTGTGAGCTATTAAAGAATTTATTTGACTTCTCTACTTTCTTTCTAAGATCAACAACTTCATCTTCTAGCTTATGACATGACTCTTCCTTTTCATTTATTTGATTCTTCAATAGTTCCTCTACCCTTTTGGCTTCTTCAATTTGGGTCTTAAGATGGACAATAGTTTCGAGACTTTTTCTAATCTCATCATCTAGCTTCTTATCTTCTTTTTCATTCTTTAGTCTTGTGATATCTTCTTCCTTTTCTTCTAATTGAGTCTTATTACTCTCTTCTTGTTCTTTGAGCATTTCCTTTAACTTCAAGGTGTGCCTTTAACTCTTCTTAAGAAAATTCTTAGTGTTATCCGAAAGATAGCTATAGTCTATATAATAATGATCATTATTATATTCATATGGACCTCTTTCAACTTTCTCTTTCAGATCCAATAGTTTTTATTCTACTTCTTCCATGGGATAATAATCAATTGACTCTATACAAACTATTTCTAGATTTTGTTCTTCACCTGCAAAGAAAAATTCAACATCATCACATTTTTAGTTATTGCAATCAAGAGTTTGTGGAGATTCTTTACCTTAATTTGAAATGTCTTCAAGGTATTCCCTTTTGTCAACATCATCACATTATTCTTTGCCTTCATTTGAAATGTCTTCAAGATCTTCCCTTTTGTCAACATCATCACTTGATTATTTTCCTCCATTTGAAATGTCTTCAAGATCTTCCTTTTTGCCAACATCATCATATTTAGAAATAATGAAACCAAGAGTTTTTGGAGATTTTTTACCTTCATTTGTCTTGATGGAGTTGTCTTCAATATCTTTCTTCTTTATTTGGTATGTCTCCTCTATCTTTAGCCATATATCCTTGGCAGTAGTGCATTGTCCCATGCTCTCTTTGATAGGACTTGAGAGTCCACTAATAATGGTCTTGAGAGCCAATGCATCATTCTTCCTTCCTTCCCTTTGAGCTGAAAACTTTGACTTGTTCTTCAAGGAAACTGATCCACCAATGGGTGCCTTCCAAATACCCGCTCCCATCTCTTTCAAATGCACTTTCATTTCTATTCTCCAAGGAGAATAGTTTTCACCATCAAGGATTGGAACTTCATCATCCATTTATGTGTCTATGGATCTCCTCCAAGCTTGTTAAGGCTTATAGTGTAGGTCCTCTCTGATACCAATTGTTGGACACACCGACTACACTGAGAGGGGGGGGTGAACAGTGTAGGAATCTTTCTCCCAAGACTATCCCTTCAAAAAACTCATTAGTAAGCAATCACCATTAACTCATTACTCATTGTTGTCATTTATAACCAGTTAAATGTGAACACATGTCAACAATATATCATCAACAAATCATCACCATAAGGAACACAAAGAACACAAGATGTATGTACAATTTTATTTTTATTACGGACTACAATCCTTGGGGTTTTTCAGCAACAACTGAATAGAGTACAACTCTACAAGAGCACCATCTGTGTAATGCAAGACTTAGCTTACACCCTCACTGCCAAATGAGATGAAGCAACAATCCTCAACAGATATTAATTTGTCACACATACGCGACTTGTTGGTAGTGTAGCATGCATATGTACGTGCCCTACCAATAGTACAACATGCATATGTACGCGGACGATATATACTACAACATACATATACCTTCTAATTTATTAGGGTTTATCCTTTTCATCACATACTCAAATCCTCTGCAACCTGCAATCACATTCTCTTCTATCTCTCACTGTCCAATATGACCCACAACCAGTCACAACACATCCAATCTCTCCAATAGCCTACTCATGCTTCTCAACCATATAATATGAATGCTACTCAAACATGTGTAAACAACTAGTATACTATAGCCATCATATCTATACTGAATCATAAGAGTGTTTCTCACTCCATCAACCAACTCAAACCACTTCATAACAACCATACCAAGAATGCCTTAAGAATTCACCAAACAATAAGAAAGAGTATCCATCAAGACAACCATGTAACCATACCTTTTGAAACAATGGATAGATCTTATGTATCTGAGCATTGTAGACCATCCTGGGAGCTTAATATCAGAATCTGGAATCTCTGCATATTCATCTTCTCAAGTTTCCATGGATTTACCAACATGTACTCACCCTAATACACTATCAGCCCACATACATACGCACCCTAATACACTATCAGCCTATGTATTGTACGCACCCTATACACAAACAACCCGCGTACACCTTATAAAATAGGGTTTCTAAACTTCCAAAAATTTCTCCGTTAAGACCTCAGACTTGCCGAAACTTTGATGCGTCCATGAGATCCTCCATACTCTCTCTCTCTCTCAGAATAGATCTTCAATACATGCTCAAGAGATACACAAGAGACCCTAGCCTCTTATTTATACTCTTCATATTTTAGGTCACTTAACCCATTTCTAGGTCACTTAATCTATTTTCCTCTTTTTAGGGTTAACCACTTTCCATAAATAGAAAGTTCTCCAATTTAAATATTCCTCCTTGAATTTGTCACCTTAATTTATTATTTAAATAACCCTCCTTGAATTTGTCACTTTTCTTTATTATTTAAATAATCCTTATTGACCTTCTCACTTTACTTTATCATTTAAATAATGATTTCTTCTTTTCAAGCACGTTGACTTCTTTGACCTTTTGGGGCTTCAAGCCTTCATAGGAGGGTCCTCCAACTTTGTAAGGCCATAACTCTCAAACCATGGGGAGTTATGTGACATTCCACATACCACCGGAAATGGCATGAAAAACACTATCCATCTAGGATAGTTTCACCAACAACATCATTGATCTTCATCTCATTATTTGACAATCAAACATGGGTTATCCAACCATTCTTCTAGGATAACTCAACCATAAAGCGTCTTCCCATGAGGGATTTCACCATAAGGGATCACTTTGGAGTTCATCCATTTGTGCACCTTATCAACCATGATAATATTATAATGATCAATCTAACTATGCTTCATATATCAAAGAAATCACATCGATTCATCTTCATATTTGCATCATGTATCAATGACAACTTATTAATCCATCTTCATCTATGCATGGCATCATATGATTGACATATATCCATTCTCATCAAGGACAATACATATTACATTTGACATCAATCATCAATAAATAAATCCTTTGACATCAATCAATCAAACCATTGGCATCAATGACAACATGATCCAACACTTCTCTTCTTTCCAATGTATTATTTTTAGGTGCAAGTAGTGGGACACCTTTGATTAGAATAATGCAAAGGAAGATCGTGATAGTGGGATGATATGTATAAACTCTAAAAAGATGTGGGACAAAGATAATGAGCCTTATGCTTTCCCAAAACACTGCAACTGAGTGTTTTTTTACCTAAATATGTTGGATAGGGATTGGTGGTTTGTATTAAGACATGACCCTAAATTAAAACATATTTTTGAGAACAACAATGTTATCATGCCAAGCGAGGAAGATAATCAGGGCGATGACAACAAAGAGTGATATATTATACATGTTTTATTCTTTAATTACTTACTTTTATGTTTTCAAATCTATAGTGGATTTAATAATTTGATTATTAAATTTTTAATGTTTTTAGTATTTAATATTTGATATGAAATATTGTTATTTTTTTGATTGGATGATATAATTAAATGTTATGTGTAAATGGTATAAATATTTTTCCATTGTAAATCTAGATGATATTTGAACTTTTAGTATTTTAATTTTAACTTTTACTTCAAAAAACAATATATTATTGTATTGTAAATATCAAATACATAATATATTCTGTAATATAATAAATATAATATATTATGTTATATATTAATTTTATATTATAAATATAATAATATAATATACTATAAATAATATAATAAATATAATATAATATATTATATATTAATTTTATATTACATATAATATATAATAATAATAAATATATGGTTAAAAATTGAATTAAACATGTAGATCATAACGATTTTTAATATCTAATTGGATATAAATTTTACTGCTCCTAATAGCTAATTCGATTCTTAATATCGATTACAAAAATAATTAACAACATGTAACATGTAACATAGGATATCAAAAATGACATAAAACTTAAATACATGTAATTAACCCACTTAAGAAAATTATTTAAAGAGAATAATTCATACCATTTTTTTTTAAAGTAAAAAAGAGGTGGTTCCTGCTATATTAAGTGGCAAAAAATACAGTTATGCATAGGCTGCCAGTTGTTCCGCCGATTTAGCAGAAACCGGAACAACTGGCCGCAACCATTGTTCTCCTTGTCCAAAATAGGTGGTTCTCCATCTGTCTTGCCTATAGGAAACCAGGACTGATGGCGTTCCATGGTCTGAACTGTGACTATAGTTTTATAAAATACAACTAGAAGCATAAGCAGAAACCTAAGAAACAAGACTGAAACCAGAATCACAACCATTGCAATTACCTGGTGGCCTCAGAGGTGGCCATGTCGACGTCATTATCCTGAGCTCCTTCCCTAGCTGGCGTCACAAAAGTCTGCGCGCAAGTTTGGCATCTCTACACTGCTTACGCATTGGAAAAGGCATTGTAGAGCATATCCAGACGCTGGCTCATGAGGGTGCCATGGTGGACTTGGTCCGCCATCTGGCCCCGCAAATAAAACAACAATTCAAGGTGCTCTAAGTGGAAAAAAGGTGGTGGGACACACCCCTGTTCCTACATGAACGAGATAGGAGGTGGCATGAGGACCGTGCCACCCTCCCTAGTCATGCCTCTTGGTCTATTCTCATCATCCTCACTTGGTGTTGCCTCCCTTTGCTGCTCCATACCTGTTTTCTCAATATGGCCGCTCTCCATGCCTTTGTCTGAGGTGTGTCCAACTGTGGGTACGACCTCCTGAGAAACCAACTCTTTTGGAATCTCCTCCTCTATGTAGCAAGTGGGAAAATCTTCTGATTGCGCATTCCCCATGTCGTGAGCTTGATGTTCCTCAGTAGTGTCCATGAAGGATTCCTCCCAAAATTCACTTGGTGGCTACCAGTCATTAGGCACAATGAAGAGGAGATGCTCTGGGGGAGCCTGAATTGGCTCCTCCGAGAAGACCTCTTCCACATATGCCATGGGAGGTGATCTGGCCATATTTCCTCTATGCACAAGTTGAGTTCGAGCCATAGATAACGCTCATTCCATCCTTTACAATCTCTTTTGTCGGGCAACGAGGGTATACCAAGCTGATCCATGACGTGGTTTCCCTCGTTCGCGCAACATCGAAATGGAAATTTGGATAGATACAGTGCATAGGGTGGACTGGTGGTTGCACCAGAGTTCAACGTTGCAGAACTGGTGTAGGGAAAAGTCAAACTAGATGAATCCATGGCGTGGACTGGTCATAAACGGATGGGGTGACAGGATGACCTCCTCCATTAACTCCTCCTTCTTAATTGACTGCAACTCCAGATTGCTCACGCGAGGGATAAGTCCCCTGTCATGAGAATGGAAGTTGGGGCCAGTTCCCATACATAATGCTGAGGGGATGGGGGTCAACCTGCCTCATTTAAGGCCATGTCTGGCTCCACTCAGGTGTCTTAGATAGTCGACGTGTCACCCCATCCGGGGGGAATAATTCATTCAAATTAAAATATTTAATATTTTAAATATTTTTATGTTTTTGTACATGTTTCTTGGTTAAGTTTGACATTCATGCATCCTTATAGTATAGTAAAAAAATGTTGAATTAGAGATTTTGAGACTTGTATTAATTATGAGAATATAAAAAAATATGACCAAATTACAATTAAGAGGGAGTTAAAATATCACAAAGATTTTATAAATTCTAATTGAGATTATCATAACTATTTTAATTATTCATTATGAACTTATGAACAAAATCAATATTCTCTAAATAAGGACCAATTCTCACATCGTACTTTCAAGTAAACTAGTTTGTAAAATTGTGATACAAAGTAAGGTTGAAGATTAATATAATTTACTTTTAACTTGCCCAAACTTTAATTAATAACATAAGACATATATTTACTCATTTTTATAACTTATTTACTTTTCTTGGTTAAGTTTGACATTCATGCATCCTTATAGTGTAGTAAAAAAATGTTGAATTAAAGATTTTGAGACTTGTATTAATTATGAGAATATAAAAAAATATGATCAAATTACAATTCAGAGGAAGTTAAAATATCACAAAGATTTTATAAATGCTAATTGAGCTTATCATAACTATTTTTAATTATTCATTATTTATTATGAAAAAAAGAAATATTCTCGAAATGGGGACCAATTCTCACATCTTACTTTCAATTAAAATAGTTTGTAAAATTGTGACACATAAGACATATCTTTATGCATTTTTATAACTTATTTACTTTTCAAGACCTCTTAATTACAAAAA
>JASDQU010336290.1:11275-22652 GCA_032191745.1 Picea mariana | reverse complement strand
CTTTACCATGAGTTATATGATTTCTAGTTCTCTTCGCTTACTGTTGCAGAATCAAAACATATGCTTTATGGTATTTGTCCTCCCATATGGTATGTTATTTTTTTTATGTAGGAATACTCGATCTTCTATTATTCATCTTTTCTTCTGAGTTAATTATTTCATATTCTTCTTCATTGGAAACTATTGCTTCACAAATTCCATGCCATGGATCATTGAATATCAAAGTGCTTTTGATATTTCTGTACCACTCCCAATATTTTTCTTTACCACTCAACAACACGCCAATGATGGAAATGAGAGAATATATATTATGCCACCTTCATTCATGTGTAGCAGAAACAAAATTGTGAACCAATAGATATGGAATCTCAATTGAGCTTGAAAAATCAATCAAAATATCTTTATAGAAATATCCAATATTTTCTTAAAAAACATAAGTAATAGCTATATAGTATTGTATGCCATTCTAGGTCTATAGTAACATTGTATGGAGTTATATACCAGTGGCACAAAGATTACACCAAAAAATGAAGAAACAACTATAGAAGTAGATATACAACTTGAAAAGGTGGGCAATGTGAAGTTATAATGATTGGTATCCAAAATCGACTGAACGTTTAGCCAACATAACTCAAGGAACAATGTTTGGATTTAAGTCTCTTCATGGCAATCGATTGTTGCAATTATTTTGTATATGATACAATGTGATGTTGCTTCTCTTCCATCTCTACTCTAGTACATTCTTGCAGTTCTTCCAAATATGCCTTCCTGGTGGCCCAGAGGCATGTGAGGGCATTAAAGGGGGTAGTCATGAAGTAAACTCAGAAATTTAAATACATAAGTCATAAATCATCTCATGAAACTTGAAATGCACATGGAAACATATTATAAGATAGCAGGTCCCAATAGGTGCATTATTATACATTTGTGTGTTCTTCCTTTGAGTATGTTCCCCGATCTCTTCTCTTGTATGATCACAAATATGATGTATATTACGCATGATCCCATGCACAGAGAAAATGAAAACCACCACGACCACAATGAATCCAAAAACAAACACAACAATGCCAAAAATTATTAGTAGGCCAGATGTCAAATTATTTCAAAAACCACCCTTGCCTCTCTCTGCACCATCCTCTTCATTTGTTTAGTCATTCTCTGGGTGCTCAATATCATCGGCACCTTTGTACTAAGTGCGACGAAAACAACAACCTCTCAACCACAAATGCATGAGAAATTGATTCTAGTGTTTTGAGCAATGACCGAAATCATTCTTCAAGCTAGAAGAGGATTTTTACAGGCTCTATATGAGTGAAGTATTTGAGATGAGAAGTAAAAATACATACGTGGGAATTGATATCAGGTTCATATTCAACACCTAAGAATGAACTAAACTAAATTGCTCAGGCATATGCTGATGAATTTCTTGATACTATGCATACTAAATGCTTTTCCAAGTGTGTTACAAATCCTACTAAAAGTTTGAGTGAAAGTGAAAACATATTAGGGTTTAGCATGGGGGTAAGCCGTGTGCATGATGGGAAAATTAGGGTTTTATAAGACATTCAAAAAGAAAAAATGACACACATACTGGAAAAATCCATGGAAGAACTAGGATGTGGACGGACTAGTAGAGAGACATAGAACCAACTAGAGTAGGAAGAGGGACTAACAAGCAAAGAGGAGGAATTTTCTATTTGCAAGAGGAAAGGAAATGTTGAGGGATCAAATCATGGAATTATCTTGCGCTTTGATACCAACTCCACACTTGCTATTGCATTACCATAAACGTCGATAAATACATTTATGACTAACTATTGGTATTCACCTTCTGTGTGACTCTTTCTATCACCTATGAATCTTCATATTTACAATCATATTTACATAGGTAACGTAATCCCAACGATTACATGTCCAACAAGGTGGTATATTTAGAGATAGTGAAGTTCATCCTTTAGTTGTTTTCACAACAAACATTGGGAAACATATAAACAACTCAACAAAAAATGAGGTAGAAAAGAGAGGAATGGATCTGGATCAACTCTTGGGCTATCGCCTCTTGTTATAGGCAGATGGTGATTCATATAAAATTACACAACTTGTGTAGAGGTTGATGAAAAAATAAAGTAACAACACTTAAAATATCCATTGCAGATTGGTTGTGAGCTTATCCAAGATACCAAATACTTTCAATAATTTTGAACAGTTATATTTCACTCATAGTAGAAGGAACAAATTCAAGGTCACTAATATGTTGGTCAATATAAGGGTAAAAGGATTACCAAACATATTGTAATTTCCATAAAATTGTAGGATTAGAATACTCTAATTAAAAAACTAGGCTAAACCAACAATTATGAGAGTACAATATCAAATTTCTAACAAGCTAATGGTAATGCAACAAGATTCATTTAATGATACGATGCATGGAATCGTTAAGGTGCCTCATAAATAATATTGAGGGGTGGTGTCTCCTTGACCAAGGACATTGGAAATGGTAGTGCAACCAATATAGTTGAAAAATGTCCCACATGATGCTACTAAGTACAAGAATAATTCAACAACAAAAGTAACAAAATGACTATAAAAGTGCTAAATAGAGATGTGATACCCAAGTATAATAAGTCCATTATCTCATATATTTCTCTCTATTCACATGACCATATATATATATATATATGGATAAAAATACAAAACTTGTATGAAGAAGCATTGGATTGCATTAATTTCCATGTCATGAAAGAATGGAGGGTCTTTGGGAGACATCGATATGGTTAAAAATATGAAAACCATGGATCTCTTCATCATAGAGGAATATGTATGTGTTAGCCACGTCATCAGATTGATTTGGTTGAGGGTGCGAGTGGAGGAATATTTTCAAACAAGAAGAGCTTCTGATATTGTTAGACGATATTTTTTCATCCAACAAATATTTTTGATGTAGTCAATTAACTTTTTGATCCAACGGAATCCAATGAATCTTTTTGATCCAACAAACAATACCTTATCGGAGGCATAGGAAAGTAGGGTCAGCATGGAAAGAACGATCGGATGTCATTGCATAGTTTTCTTCTAATTTTTGTATATTGCAGCAACAGAGACCATGGAGAATCGACTGTGGTGATGGTTCAAGCCTCAGTATGTTGCTTAGGTTCATCTTCAATTCAATTTGAAGAAAAATATGGTATTCAATGCACATAACCTGGTTGCAATAATTTGAACACAGAATGCATGAATTATAATATTATTTTTTATTTTCATGCATGAATTATAATATTCTCTTTTCTTTTTCTTACATTTTGATTTTGATATATAGTGTAGCTCTGTTTTTCGCACTAGTCACAACCTCGTTTACTGCATTTCCGCACTCTAGTCGTTACTAATACAACAAATTTTGAGAACTTTGTGTTCATTTATTCAAACTTTGATAGACACTAACAACTAGATTTGGCATTCCTTGACTGACATTTGAAATGATTCTCCATGAATGTCACTTGTTTGATTGGTGGTAGTGTGGTCCAGTAAGATAGTCAACTAGAATGTGACTATCTTGATTAAGGAAACTCTGAGAGGCAACAACACCGATCCCCATCTCTTTTTAATGACTGATTTGGACTTTGTTCTTGGTCCAAAATCTATGATAGCTTGTTCCAATATATTCACATTCATCTTCAAAGTAGTGTGGTCAATGTTGTGAGTCATTAATTTTCCTTCTAATTTTGCACTGCTTCTGCCGGCTATTTTTATATCTAACATTGCATTAATGAGAAGAAAATTATGGAATGTTTAGGGTGGTTTTTTTTTTACAATGGCATGATGAATTGCTCCAGACAAACACACAAGAAATTTGTTCCCTTCCTCTTAAGTCATCTAATCTGATCTAGATCTTGGTCGGTCTATAGAAAAAATCTGCAAGAGAATGTCTAATGTTTGCATGTATTAAGAGTGAAACTGAATGTGATTTCCATGAAAATTCCCAAAAAACATATATAGTGTAGATATATTTTTCTTTTATACATTATATTTTGATATGGAACTTCTCGGTTCCAGGTGGAAGGTCTATGAACATTTCTCGTTTGCTCAAGAAAACCGCTGACTCTATCATATGGCTCCATTAAATTACTGGTATCATTTCTTGTTTGTTGTAATTAGATTGTATTTTCCATTCTCCACAGCTAGTACCAAATCCTGAATCTTTACCTTGACAAATTTCCAACAATATGGATATTATAAATTTATGGTTGAGGTCAATAGGTTTCCTTAGAAGCTGGTCTGTGAGCAGATCACGTCACTGAACCCAAAAGTTGTCGGAGTCCTCGGATTTCACGTAGGGTCTTTATATGACTGTAAAGTATGGAATTTGTGGGATTCGTAGTGAAATCCATTGCAAAAATCATATAGGTTCAATAACCAAAATAAATAGGACTTGTTCATTTTTATAAATAAAAATAGGGATTCTTTCTTCCCTGGAATATAACTTGATAGAGGGTTTAATCAAATTTGATCTTCTAATTTTCTGTTTAGAACACAGTTTATATGATTGATCTAATTTTTAAATAGTTCAATTTATTGATCCAATCTTTATTGATTATATAATATTATAAACCTAATAATTTATAATGTCTTTTCACAGGAATTATATTCAAGTGAACTATGGTTGGGTGTACGTCAAATTTTCTTACTTCGATTAGGAAGAAGATGTTTCAGACAAGTTTCTCAAATTACAATCCTATAACGATGTTGTTCAAATTATGATCTTGTAACAATGTTGTGATTTCTCTCTCTGACTGTTACCCTAATGGATTGGATTGTTCATGTGTGTTGAATCTTTTATGACGATATGGAATTCTGTGATTGTTACCATGATGGATTGGAATGTTAGTGTGCATTGAATCTTTTATGATGGTATGGAATTTTATGATTGTTACCATGATGGATTGGATTGTTCGTGTGTGTTGAATCTTTTCTGACAGTATGGAATTTCTTACAGAAGATTATTTCATAGAGCAAATATTGTTAAAGGATTTTAATATTTCAAGGATTTTAATGTATAATTGTTTACTTTCTTTTTTAATGCATTTTTTTGCTACTTGATAATTGTTTTAAGGATAAATAATGGTGGAAATATCCAAAATTTTGTTAAAAAACATAAGTCTCCCTCTCACTCACCTCAAACCCATATGGTTGCTCAATGTAAATCTCCTCATCTATAAATCCATTCAAAAATGTGGACTTCACATACATCTGATGAATGCTTTAACCCATCTCTGTCGCTATGGAGATAATGCTCCTGATCGAGGTGTATCTTGCAACTGGTGTGAATGTCTCATCATAATCGACTCCCTCTATCTGAGAGAAGCCTCACGCCAAAAAATAGGCCTTGTGTTTCTCTATGATGCCATCTGCAGCATACGTGGTTTTTTACAACCACCTTGAAGTCACAAATGACTTCCGCACTGGCCTCAAAACCACCTCCCAAACATTGTTGCACAGAATGGAGTCATACTCCTCCAACATGATCTCTCTCTTGCTCATCCACTGCTTACACAAATGTCTATTTCTTAGTATTTGTGATACTCGTCACTAAAGCCAAATATGATTCAAGTCTCGATATAGTTATACTCTCTCTGACCTAGCTCTTGGGCTCCTTTACATTCTCCTTAGCCTCCTTTAAGGTCTCCTGAAACCATCTAGGTCGCCTCTGCTTTGAATTTGTCAATGCATAAGTAAGGTTTCTTTGCCCAAGAGTAACAGTCTTAGTTCTAGTCTCAACACTCTAAGATCCTGAAGCCTCTTCCCCCTCTAACTGAACAAACTCTAACTGTGACCCTGAAGTTGTGCATGGTGACCTTGTCACCCCTGATACTTGTGTACCAAAAACCTGAGGCCATGCTCCATCCGAGACATCAATAAGTGCCTCTGCATCATCCTCCACACTAACTCTTGACTCAAGAGATCTCTAAAAATCCATATCCTCCTCAAATCTGACATCTCTACTCACCACCACTCTCCTAAGTGATGGAATGTAGATACGGTAGGCTTTGAACACCTATGAGTATCCAAATAGAATCCATTTCTTTCTTGTGGGGTCTAGCTTTGTCCTCTTCTCTGATGGGACATGAGAATAGGTCAAGCACCAAAATATCCTGATGTGCTCAACATCGGGCCTCCTACTAGTGAAGGCCTCCTCAGAAGTCATTCTCCCCAATATCCTATGGGGACTCTTGTTTTTCAGGTAATATGCAGTAGCACTCACCTTTGCCAATAACTAGAGAGGAAAAATTTGATCGTGTAGCATGGATCTCGCTTCACCAGTGATAGCCCAGTTCTGCCTCTCAGCAAGTTCGTTATGATGGGGGTTGTATGCTACGGTCATATGTCTTCTAATCCCATGCTAGGAAACAAAGTCTACAAACTGAGTGGAGGAATACTCTCCTCCTTTATCTGACTGCAAGACCTTGATCCTCTTTCCATATTGGTTCTCCACAAGAGATATAACCTCTTGGAACCTCTTGAAGACCTCACTATTGGTCTTGAAGAAATAGATCGAGGTCTTCCTTGAGTAGTCATCAATGAATGTGATATAGTACTCAAAACCACTCAAGGACTTCCAAGACATAGGCCCACACACATCTGTCTGTACTAAATCTAGTATCCTAGCTAACGTGGTGTCATTGCTGGGGAACCAGGCCTTGGTAAACTTACCAAGAGCACACCCTCTGCAAACATCCTGATGCTTTGTAATGATTTGTGGCACAGTGGCACAACCTCTCTCAGTCCTCCAAGATCCCCATGATGTAGATCGACCATCCTATGATTCCATATCTCACATGTCTACTTGTTGCTATCGCTTCTCATTACCAATGCATGAATAGGATGAAAAATAAATTTGTATAGTTTCCCATTCCTCACTCCAATCACCTATCCCGAGGTAAGCGAGGACCCCTTAGGTTGTATGAAGACCTCGGTACCTATGAACAACACCTAAATACCTTTATCTTGGAGGGTGGAAACTAAAATCAGATTCTTCTTCATCCCAGGGACATAAAGAACATCCCTAAACGATATAGGTGGCATGCCATCTCTCCGAAAGGTAACAATTCCAATCCCAACAAATCTGACCAAGGAGTCATCTTCGAGGGAAATATCCATCCTAACCTTTGTTTCTTTGAGATAATTCAAGTGCACTCTAACTCCATTCATATGGCTTGAAGCCCTGCTATCAATATACCAGATACTGGGTGTCATCTCAACTGAAGTGTAGCATATGAGGAAAGCACACACTCTCTCAAAAAAATTCTAAAACTTTTCCTCCTCTATTGTAGCTGCGGTTCCACCCCGCTTCTTCCTATTGGGACACTATGCAACATAGTGCCCCAACTTCTTACAAACAAAGCACTTCACTTTTCTCATGCCTCTCTTCTGCCCACTGCTTCTCTATCCTCCCTGTGGTGGGGCCCCAAACTTGGGACCCTGCCAACCTCCCCGACCGATATTCTTCTTTACCTTTGTCCAAATAGCAATATCCTCATCACCCTGCACTATCTACTTCTGTCCAAAATCCTCTGATACAAGTCTAGTCTCCTCCTAAACTAAATCATCCCACGTCCTCTCCCAAGTGGGCATGACCTCCCTGGAAAAAATTCCATGAACGAATGGACCCCATGGTTTGGTAAAGTTGTTTAAGGCTGTTGTCACCATATAATCTGGGTCCAACACCTCTCCAATGACTCCAAGCATGTCTCTAATCTAGGTGTATCGACCAAGGAAAGAAGTAACCGACTCACTCTTGAGCATGCCAACACCCCTGAGTCGATGATGCAGAACCATCTTCCAGTTCTCATTAGAGCTCTCATAAAGCTTGCATAGATATGACCACATCTCAAATTCCCAATCTTTCCAAGTCAAGTGGAGAATGATGTGATCCTGCACTGCATCACATATTTTCCTATTTTCCTTGTTATTCCTCTTCCTAAACACTTCTAACAAGACGAGAGAAGTAGCAATGGGAGTAGCAAAAACTACCTAAAATATATCCCATAGTTTGAGTTCCTCCAAGACAAAGAAAATCCTGGTATTCCAAGGTGACCATTTGCTAGATCTAGATAGCCTATCCTCCACAAGCATCTGAGATGCTGAAATCATTATTGATTGCACTCAAACTGATGCTGCAACAACAAAGGAACATTCTGTCACTCTTGTAAACATAGGTGTGAAAGGAGGCAAACAAAAACTGACCTCACTCCTAGAAATATAGGTGTGAAAAGAGGTCATGAAAAATCAGCCTCATTCATACCACGCAGGTGTGAAAAGAGACTGGAAAAAAATTCCAAAAACTATTGTACAACCCTCCACAAAAATATGCCAACAAGCTGCCACTAAACTCAGTCAATGTTTTTCCACAAAATCTTCCCAAAAGGTGTCTAAAATAGTCCCTCAATATGCTTTCCAAAACTCAATATAAATCAACCACCAAGCTTTGATACCATGAACATTTTCCATGTCCTAACAAGCTGCCAACTAGGTATGTCTTTGACCTCAAGTTGGCTCTAAGTTTCAACTGTCTAACAATGGTTTTTTGTTGTTTTATAATATCAAACTGTTCAAGAACTTCTTCGTTGTTTTTTAATAGTTACATAGGCCATTTAGGTTCTCTAGCATGTAATTTTAGTCACCAATATGTTAGCAAATGCATACCAAAATATATGTAACACACCTAGAGATATTTACTGTTGAAAATATTGTTTTTCTAAACACTAACACACNCTCTACCAACTGGAAGCTCTGATGGAGAAATCCTCCCACAATACTCTAATACTGAGATGTATCTTCCCACTGAAATATACCTCACTGCAAACTGAGATCTAAAATTCCTCCCTACTGATGATGCGCTCTCCTCACCAAGTGTGCCCTCCTCCAAGCAAGAACGACTCCACTAAATAAATGAGGACCTAATCTTCTTGGCTTCCTCCATGGATAGAAGTGCCCAATATTTCCCACAGTGCTCTGATACTGAGATGTATCTTCCCACTAAAATATACCTCATTGCAAACTGATCTCTAAAAGTCCTCCCTGCTGATGATGTACCCTCCTCAACAAGTGCGCCCTCCTCCAAGCAAGAACAACTCCACTAAATAAATGAGGACCTAATCTTGTTGGCTTCCTCCATGGATAGAAGTGACCAATATTTCCTCAACTCTATCCTCCAAACTCATCTTCATTCTCTCTCTCAAACTATCCAAGTGAACAAATGAGTGAATTAGCTCTCCTTTGCCCTTTGCACCCCTCTTGAACCTCCATAAGGAAACCGAAAATATGGACAATTGTGATCATATTATCTCATGTCTAATCAAAGTTTGAGATCATCTCATAATAATATCACTCTTAAAACCACTTTGGGTTAAGTTCCCTAAGTCCAATTTATGTCTCCTAATTCACCCACAAAGTGAATTAATAGTCATTTAGGCTAAAATGACAAAATTTCACTTTTGACTTAAATCTCCTAAGTCAAAGTGAAATTAGATATAAAGTACAAGGAAAAAAGTACATGGTACCTCTCACATGTGTTTAGGAGCTCACAAACATACATGGAACACTTCCCAAGGTACATAATCTCAATAGTGTTGATGTTGAAAGCCAGTTCAGAAATGGATTTTCTCTACATAATCAAATTCCAAAATCTCAGAATTATGAGCTAGGAAAAGGGATTCTAAAGGTGAAACCTAAATACCTTTCACGGTGAAAATATTTCCTTGCTCAACCGCAATGGTGAGATCCCATCTACAAAATAAATAAATGATATTTTAGGAGATTCTTGCTAATGAGGAAATAACGACAGAATATATAAAAAACTCTCAAGAATGAAAATAGGAAAATAAAAACTCATCTCTGGCTTTTTGTCGAGTACAAAACTGTGGTCGATGTTTATTTTTCTCCATAGAATACTTGAGGCATGAAATGGAAGGGGGATTTAACAACAACTAATGGGTTCCCTCACAACAATTCAAGAGAGAGACCCATCATTAGTTCCTCATTCCATCCTTCAGGACAATTTTTTTCCCAACCATTGAATAGAACAAAATTACATTGTAAAATAAGTTAAGTGAAAAAACAGGAATGATACATGAATTTTTATTTAAAAAAATAATTATTTAATAGCGTTTAACCTCAAAATCCCTATATATTTCTCTAGTGTTCTTATTCCCGGAATACGACATACCCAATATATGGTTATATAAAAAACAAATCAGAGGGGAAAGCCTGAAACACAATGAAAGGAAGGGATTCTCGAGTTGATTGACCATTCAGGTATTTTAGTACTTTGAGGATAAACTCAATCATCAGTGTTTTAAAGGAAGAGGCGTAGATACCTTTAAATAAGTGATGTTACAGTAATCCAAGATGATTAGAGACTAATGTTCATATTTAAAACTAAAACTAACTCATAACGAAATCCCTCTGTACACTATGAGTAAATAGATAGTTGACATACGCTCTTCAAACAAATCAATTTTATTTTGAATCCTAAATCTAAGAGATTTTGTAAATGAGGTAGATGTAATACCCAGTGAAGACAGTACAAATTGTTTCAGATCATAGATAGTCAATACATATACAGACTTAATGGAAAACTCCCATACAAATACTCTTAAGTCTAATGGAGTAATACCATAAAGAGAAAATGAGTTATCTTAATAGATACACCTTCTATTGCATAGAATGAATTATGGAGAAGAAGACAATATGAGGAGGTTTATATTTACAAACTACAATTGTTTACCTAGAATTTTCCTTTTCCTTAAACAATGCAGAGTTCTCGTGATTTGTAGCTGTTGATATTATGGTAGCTGAGGGAGGTATTTACCTCCACGTGTAAACCTGACGAGAATGGAAGACTTCGGAAAGAAAGAAGAAACCCTCATGAGTTGTCTAATAACCCTAGAAGACATGTTGGCTCTAGAAGATAAATTGTACTAGGTTACTAGCCTCCAAGAGAACAAGCCGACCAAAAGAATTAATATATACTAAATAGAAATATACCTAGAATGAGAAGTCAGCCCAGGTAGTTAGCCATAATTAGTATAAATAAAGGAGGCCAGTTCTCATTCTTGCAGGCAGTCTCAGAATTGCAGAGCAACAACTTCTGTGCACTACAGTAACCAGTATTGTGCACAGGTTTGAGGAGAACTTCCATTGTAAATGTTGCAGCTAGTAGATCACATTTGGATTGGACTATCTCTTGGTTAGGGTTTGTGTAACGACCCTTGATTATAAATTATAATTAATTGAATAATGTAATCCTAAAAGATTAGCTAAACTATAATTATTTATTAAAATAACCTTAACTAATTATTTGTTATTAATTAGTTATTCTTGA
>JASDQU010336278.1:0-12753 GCA_032191745.1 Picea mariana | reverse complement strand
AACATCGCAGAAACAGAAGGCCAAAGATATGTAGAAGGACCAGGATTTGATCTACCATTCATTGGACAGTCGATCAAGATTAATAAGTTCAATATTGGAACAAAGTAGAGGCCAAAGTTTGCAAATTTTGGAGATTACTGGGATGTTGCCACCATCGAAAAAATTACAGAGCTACTGCATGAATATGAGGACTTGTTTCCAACCAAGTTCACTGATATGAATGGAATTAAAGGGCCTATGGGAGAGATGAGGATCCCTTTGAAGCCAGATGCCAGACCAGTTAAACAGAGACCCTATAGATTGAACCCTAAATATAAGGAGAAAGTAAATATTGAGCTTGACAGAATGTTGGAAGCAGGAATCATAGAACCTGTCAAAGAGTCAGAGTGGATTAGCCCTATGGTGGTACAAGACAAGAAGACGGGAGAAATCAGGATCTGTGTAGATCTCAGAAAGTTGAATGATTCCTTCTTACACGATCCCTTCCCTACACTATTCACTGATGAAGTGTTAGATAATGTGGGAGGCCAGGAAGTATATTCTTTTACAAATGGATTTTCAGGATACCGTCAGATCCGGATTGCCAAGGAAGATCGCCACAAGACTACATTTGCAACAAAATGGGGGTTGTATCAGTATATAGTGATTCCATTTGGACTAAATAATTCCCCAACTATCTTTTCCAGGGTGGTGGTCAAAGAATTCAAAGACTTTTTGCATAAATTTCTAGAAGCATATTTCGATGACTGGACTGTTTTTAGTTTATTAAAGGATCATATTGAATCTCTAAGGCTAATGTTGGATAAATGCAGGCAATGTCAAATTGATTTAAATCCAAAGAAGTGCATCTTCTTCTCACCATTTGGATTTTTTTAGGACATATTGTATGAAAGCAAGGATTGCTAGTAGATCCATCCAAGATCGTCATTATAGTTTATCTACCCCCTCCTACGTCAGTCAAATAGTTGTGCACTACGTTGGGACACACAGGATACTATAGGAAGTTCATTAAGGGATATGCTTAGATTACAACACCCATGGAGAATCTGTTGAAGAAATATTTTCAGTTTACTTGGACAGAAGAATGTCAGTAGAGCTTCGACACATTGAAACAAAAAATGGTTACTGCGCCCATTCTGGTATTTCCAGATTGGAGTAAGGAGTTTCATGTGCATGCCAATGCATCTTCCATTACTTGAGGAGTTGTGTTAGCACATCCAGAAACAAGAGACATCGACCACCCGTTAGCCTTTCCTAGCAGGAATCTGTCAATTGTAGAAGTCAACTACACCACCACCGAGCGAGAAGGGTTAGACATGGTGTACGCATTACAGAAATTTCACCACTACTTGTTGGGAGGACACTTTAAAATGTTTATTGACCACTCCACATTGAAATACCTAGTCAACAAGCCATTTTTGGGGGGAAGGATATGCAAATGGATTCTTCTATTTCAGGAGTATGATTTTGAGATCATAGTAAATCCAGGAAGAATGAACAAAGGTCCTAACCACTTGTCGAGGTTGGAACATGCAGAAGAGTCGACTAGTTTAGAGGATACACTGTCGAATGTACAAGTACTGTCCATTAAAAATATTGATGACCACTTCATAGATATAGTCTAGTTCCTGTCAACAGGAATGGCACCCAGTGAGTACACAATTCCTCAGAAGAAATAGCTAGTAGTGTGCGCTGCAAACTTCTCACTTATAGATGGACACCTATATAAGATGGGACCTAATGAGATATTGAGAAGGTGTGTTGTGGAAGAAGAATAACCACTGATCCTTGCAGAAGCTCATGAAGGCATCGTAGGAGGACATTACGCAAGAAAAGCAATTGTGTAGAAGATTCTTAGAGCTGGCCTTTGGTGGCCTACCTTACACAAAGATGCCAAAGACTATGCTAGAGCCTGCAATGTATGCCAAGGAGTTGGGAAACCTTCCCAAAGGGATGAAATTCCATTGGCACCACAACTGACCCTACAAGAATTTGAGAAGTGGGCCATTGACTTCGTTGGACCTATAAACCCACCAGGAAAGCGCAAAGGAGCAAGATATATAATTACAGCTACATAGTACTTTACCATATGGGCCGAAGCAAGAGAAGTTAAGGACTGTAGTGCAACTACAACTACACGCTTCATATTTGATGACATCATAACTAGGTTTGGATGCCCAAATATCTTTATGAGTGATCAAGGAACACATTTCATCAATAAGACAATTGAAGCCCTGACTAAAGAATTTGCAGTCCACCATCAGAAGAGCACACCATACCATCCACAAGCAAATGGGATAGTTGAAGCATTCAACAAGATCTTGGAGACAATGCTCATGAAGATTTGTAGTGTGAACAGGGATGACTGGGACTTAAGAGTACCAAAAGTACTTTAGGCCTATAGAACAACTTGCACGAAGCTGACAATGCAGACACCTTTTAAGTTGGTGTATGGTCTTGAAGTTGTTTTTCCAATGGAATATTTGATACCAAGGTTAAGAATTGATGCCTTTACAGATATGGATGACCCTAGCGTTGTTCAAGAGGGGCTTGCACAGTTGGTTGAATTGGAGGAAGATAGATTTATTGCAGGATTCCATCAACAGGTTCAAAAGGAAAGAGAGAAGGCCTGTCATGATATGGACATAAAGAATAAGGCATTCAAACAAGGCGATATAGTACTGGTATACGACAACAACTTCACAAAACATCCCAGGAAGTTCAGAACGCATTGGCTAGGGCCATGCAAGATCGTTTATGTTACAAAAGGAGGAGTTTCACAGTTGAAGACCTTGAATGGAGAATAGAAGGAAGGTTTAGTGAATCAGAGACGACTGAAGTTGTCCTATGACAACTAGTTGCCTCGCATCTCTCAGTAGAAGCATAAGGAAAAGGGTCTAGGTAACAGGTGCAGTTGAAACTGGGTATCAAAATCAGAAAAAATAGTCTGCACATGGGAGGAAAAGGAGGCATCAAGCAAAAAGCAGAGGCTGCACTGCATAGTCTGGATTCCAAGTAGAATAGGAAGCTCAGATTTGAAGTGACTCGGGATGAGTCATAGGTGAGTATTGGGGGCCTTTCTCCCTTGGTCATGGAAGCAAGCGAAGATCAAGGAAGAAAATGGAGAATGTGAACTTCACGGAAGACACAGTGACTGTTACTGGGTCGAAGTAAGCGAAAGAGAATAAAAGTTGGAGTGAAGCTCGAGAAATCAATCCTTTGTACAGGGAGATCGAGGATAATAGATAAGCAAGAAAGAAGAGTCGTGGACAACTCAACAAGAAAAAAAATCTATCCTTGGATTCTTTGGAGAATTGCACGAGAAGGAAGGAAAGACAGGCTGACGAAGCCCTGAAAATACGGGTCAAGTTGACCTAGGGTTTTAGACACCTAGGGATTTGATATATAGGGTTTTGGACACCTAGGTTTCAGCCTAATATTGTCGATGAGCTATTGTAATGTATAAAT
Organism: Picea mariana; assembly: GCA_032191745.1. Taxonomy (NCBI): domain Eukaryota; kingdom Viridiplantae; phylum Streptophyta; class Pinopsida; order Pinales; family Pinaceae; genus Picea; species Picea mariana. The sequence goes on along the minus strand of JASDQU010336278.1, from coordinate 9,285 downwards.
AAAGGTCTAAAGGACCTGGACTGGGGAAGTACGATTTTGTTGTTGATCTAGTTGTATTGTTGGTGTAAGCGAGTATTTCATCGAGAGAGAGAAGTGCTAAGTGTGAGAGCCTTCTGGTATTGTAAGATCTTAAACTGGGTGTGAAGATCAAACCTATAGCTGTGTGCACAGGGAAGGGAGAGAAATAGAGGAGAAGAAAGAAGATCTGCTAGCTAAGAGCGCAGACAAGAATTGTATGTTTTACCTAAATATATTATAGCACATTTATGTGGATGTAGCCCTAGAGAGAGGGTGAACCACGTATATTTTGCGTTGTGTGTGATTGATCTTTTGTCTCTGTCATTGATATACTATGATTGCATTACTGTTTTAGATATGATAAGTAGATGTGCAGAATAGATCTAAGTTGATAAGTGATATATGAATGCTATGTTGTTCTTGTATTAGATCCACTTGATATTCCCTTTGGTTGTAGACATCTTTGTCCTACAACCCCCTCATAACTGCTTCGGGTGAGACTGCATCTGCTTCGCAGGTGTTGCTGAAAGGGCTAGTAGTTAGGGATTGTTGGTGTGCTCTTGGAGTTGAACCCTGGGTCTGCCCCTGTGCCAACAATAGTACAGGAAAGACTGGGGATCATTTACAAGAAATCAAGGAGTAACCCTTTGTTACAGTTGCAGAAAACCCAGGCATCTTGCTAAGGAATACCCTGGGAGAAGACCTAGTTGTCTTTGTTGTAAAGCTATGGACCATGAAGTATTGGATTTCTCTAGAATGATTGCTAAGATTGAAGAAATGAATATGAGAAAAGAAAACCCTAAGGTAGATCTAGAAATGGTAGAGATCCATAGAGAATCAGAAAAGGTATTGCTACAGATGAAACAAACCCTAAGTGACCACTGACACATCAGATTATCGGAGATCTTCAAAGAAAACGAATGGATTGAAGCAAGAATAGGAGACTTCGACATCAATTGTGTCCTATATGAAGAAACATAGGTGAATATCATGACAGAAAGAACTTGGGAACTCTTAGGGAAGCCTGCTATGACTCCTTCCTTGGGAGGAATAGGGTTATTTAGAGGAAAGTTGATAAACCTATGTGGGAGGCTTGCTCAGATACCTATGAATGAAAATGGAACCTCAATGGAAGAAGATTTTAAGATTATTAAATTTATCGAGGACAGTGCCCCATTTACCATGTTATTAGGAAAACCTTGGATTGACAGATATTGAGCCAGACGAAGGGAAGAAGAAGAAGTTTTAGAGAAGAAGAAGAAAGAATTAAAATATTTCATGACTACAAGGAATGCACACTTGATCGAAGAACATCAAAACAGATCGAAGTTATTTAACACTAGAGACTCATATGTTGAAGTTGCAATAACACTAGAGGATCCAAAAAAGATTGGTGTACCTATCCTAGACAAAGAAGAAGTATTATCCAGGAACCCTAGGCAAGAATCTCAATAGCGCGAAGTCACTAGGTCAAAAGAAGATACGAATGAGAATGGAAAAATACATACCGAGACGAAGCTCACTGGGAAGAAGTCTAAAAGGTTAAGTAAGAAGATAGCTAAGATTGATAAGTTGCAGAAGGTTCCAGAGGGAACTTCCCAGACAAATTTTTTTCAAAGTTTGAGCTTCGTCGGGATATCAGAACAGCTACACATGGCACTTCGCCATGGCGAAGAAATATAGTCGTTGGGGACATTATAACTATTAGATCAATGCTCTGAATGGATAGAAAGCCATTTATGGCCAGCCATATTTCCATCCGACTGTTGGGACCACGCCATAATGGACAGAACTGAGTTAATGAAGGCCTCATACCCATTGGAAGCAACTCGTTGCCAAGTTACCTATTTATCTCACCATGCCACGCACTGAGAACACTTTTGCCAATTGAGAATTTGAGCTCGCAAACTAAGTTGAGTTTATACAGTGATCATCATGCTTCTTCTCTCTATCTCTTTACTGTGTCTAAGCTAGCCCCCGAACCTGCGATTGTTAACCTCGAGCGTGTATATCGGACGAGTTGAGCACTGCCAAAAAAAATTTTGAGGAAGTTTTGATAGACCTCATGATTGAAAGAGTCATGTCGATGTCAACAAGTATGCAAGCATCATCTACGAGAGGACTGCCAGCCTCTCCATCCACTGCTCCCGGGGCAGGACTGTCTTGGTTGTCCGATGAGAAGTGAACTAAGCACAGGGATGACTTAGAAAATGATAAATTAATCCTGACTATCTTACCCACCTATATACCACCTTTGAGCAGTGTTGTAAGCCATGACAGCATACCTAGAGATTTCGAGTATGCCTTGGTCACTGCATACCTCCCGAAGGGGATACACGCAGTGCGAGTAGACCAAGATAAGATCGCAATGTTGAAGTTTAGCGACTTCAACCTCGAAGATCGCAAAGTATACAACATGTTAGCCCCACATAAGTACCTAACTATAACTAAAGGAAATAAGTCGAAGATTGTCCCTCAACAATGGACTCATGACGTCGCGCAGTCCACCCTATTGAACGTCATGAAGATTCCCCACTTCAGAAGACACCAAGAGGTGAATGCATGTGTCAAGTTGTTGTTGTCTTGTTAACATGGTGGATATTTTTGGCTAAACCATTGTATAACAGTTGATCTGACACTGCTCCATCGGATCACGAGTTTGAGTATGCATGGACCTTATCCTCAAGACTTTTACCCTAGAAAATCCATGGATCGTGCTCTGGCACAGAAAATCAAGGACACCTATGGCGATGTTGAGAAGGGAACGTGAGGCTACAAGGTAGCCTCTATCCAGAGTGGTGCAGTGTGCCTCTCCTATCAATGGATTTTTAGGAAGATAGTACACAAGAACCGACCTACCCAAGTCACTGGTTTCATAGTTGACCTCGTAGGGAAGTGCATAGAAGGACTTCAGATGAACTGGGTGAAGTACCTGGTGAACCAATTAAAAATTGACTATAGAGAAGCCCATGATCAAGGATATGAGTTTCATTTCAGCTGGCTCTTGATCTTGATTGCTTTCATTGCCTAGGAGATGCCAAAAGGTGCGACCTTCCAAGACATCGAACCTTTCGAACCATTAGCTGCGAAGTTCAGTACATTATGGTACTCAAGTGACATGAATAAGAAATGGCAGTCAAATGTCATGTTTCATACATACTACAATCAGCTGAGGATATCCATACAGTCTGAGCCTCGCATGACACCAAACATTATACATCGATTCAAGCCTTTGATGAAGTTCAACGCTGATTGGCATTTTATTTATATCACAGTGTGATCCGACGAGCACAAGAAACAACTTCAATCCTACTATAAGATGATGGAGGAAGACTTAGAGGAGATTACTAAGGAATGGTCCACTGACCTCCTTATTCCAGCCGACCCTGCGAAGATATCCGACATCGAAAGCCTAGAAGCTGCGCAGGATACACCTGGACCTAGAAAAACAAAGAAGACTGATGAAGTACAAGATTTAAGAAGTGCCTCGATGAATACTACTTCCATGTCACCAGAGCAAGGAGGGGATATCGAAGAGTTAGAAACCAAGGAAGTCGAACAGCAGCCAAAAGTTGAGGTTGACCCCTTAAAGAAGAGGAAAGGTTCACCTCTGAAACCTTCATCCCAGAAGAAATCAAAGGCCACCGTGAAAAAAATGCAGACGATCCTCAGCCTGGATGACTTAAACTTCCTCATAGCAGCCCTGAACAATGATTCGATGGAAATAGCAGAGAAACAAGCAGAAAAGAAAGAAGAGATGTATGATCAGATTGAGACTGAACTCCACGGAGTGTAGCAAGCCTTACATTCCATCCACGCAGTCTGCACTATGCCGGGAGAGCCAAACTTGGGAGATGAGCCAACTCAACTCCACCGGCTCCCTGATACAATCGAAGCTCGCCTTCGACGAGCGCAAGAAGAAACAATGCAAGACACCCAGTCTTTGGCACAAGCATAGGGAGTACTTGTAGAGCAATGCAGTGCTATAGAACGAGAAACTCTTTCCCTCCAAGAGAATTTTAACGAAGAAAAAGCACAGATACAACAAGAAAAGGACCAGTTTCTAGCAGAGCAATTCGAAGTAAAAGAAGTAGTTTACAGAGAAATGCGCTCTGTGACTGTCATAAAAGTAAAAGTAGAAGATAGAGTTCCCAAGCAAGTAGCACAACTTGAAGAAGTGATCCAACAGCTACAACAATGCATAGTAGATTTGGAGCTATTCACTGTACACAAGACCCCACAAGATGTTAGAGACCAAAGAGAAGAAACTGCCAGGAGCGCAGTTGAAAGGATAAAGGCTCTTACCCTGGAATGTAAGCAACTCACTGATCGCAGTGCCCTAACATATGAATGAATCGTTGAGAGCCCAGAATTAAGAACACTGGAGTCGCAGCTCCAAGAGGCGAAGTACCAAGCTGAGAATATACAGGCGCAGTTGAAGCCCCTATCAGTTGTGGAACGAATCAAGAGATCCCATGAACAATGGACCGCCCAGTAGCAAATCCACACTATCTAAAGAAGATTTATGGAGATAACTCATAAACTCCAACCAGTACAAGACAAGGCTTATCAATTATGTATATGTATAAGGCCAAGGAGCAGATCTAGAGCAGGTTGCCACTGCAGCTAAACAATGTCTAGAAGTACTTATTAACGATGTAGTCTTCCAGGAGCTCACAAAACAAGAGGTCGTCGCACATCAGCAAGTCAAATAAACTCGAGCCAAGCTCGAGGCTTTTGAAGTAGAGCTAGTCAGACTAGAGTGACTTGGGACGAGTCACATGTGAGTGTTGGGTGCATGTTGGCCCTTGACCAATTTTTGGGAGATTCTTGGTCATGTTGACCTATTTTGGGACTTCGACAACCTGTCAAATAAGGAGCGCAAGTCAAAGTGGAGATCGCAGGATCTTGGCCCCATTCTGGATCCTTTTTGTGATTTGGGAATATGTAATGGGTATGGGATGTCGGTCCATGGGTTTACTCATGTTTAGGCCTATTTTGTAAAGTATAAATAGATGTGTAGGCATTGTAAGAAAATATATAGATGAGGAGAGGCCGATAATCTAAGTGATAAATCTATGATTTGTAAATTCTCTATGCATATTGTGAGAAGTTTACAGAGCTAAGTGCAAGAGGTTGTAAAGGATTGAGGAGTGCTTTGTGCTGCAACGCAAGGAATAAGAATCTAGAGAGCTTCATAGATATTATATCCCATGCGGAGTAGGGTTTTGAGGCTCTATGCATGTAACCCTTTGAAGAAGATAATAAATAAGAAGAGTTGGTGGGCGTAGCCCCAGGGTGGGGGTGAACCACGTAAATACTGTGTTATTCTGCTCTGTGTGATATTTTGATGTGCTTATGTCTTTTGTTGCTAAGTGCTTTGAGATAGATAGATAGATCTGTTTATGATTTGTGCATATGATGAATCTGGATGTTAGATATGACATAGGTAATTAAGCTTAGTGATTTGATTTGCTAGATCTGATCTAATTGTGTATGCTAAGTACTTAAATACAGTAGGTCAGAGTGAATGTTGCGATGATATGTTCTATCTGCACAGTAGTTATTGGTTGAATACTGATGAACTGTTGATGATAAAGTGTTATGTTAAGTATTATAATCAGTGATCTGTGTCCCAACTAAGGTTGCAGACACTTGAGTCATGCAACCACCCCTGCCTCTACCTCGGGTGATACTTCATTTGCTTCGCTGGTGCATTGTATAGCGTTGACCCTGGGTCTTCCCCTATGCCAACAGTCTCTTAGAATGATCTTTTGATTACATTACATATATCCATGTTCCTAGGAGATGTAATGATTTAACAGATACTCTAGCTAATCAAGTTTTAGATTGGCATGTTGATCACATATAAAAAGAAAGGCGCACACAAACACATGTAAATACATTTGTAAAAAATGTTATCCATAAATCAAGAAAGATGTATATATATATATATGTATAGTGTTATGAGTACAGAAGTGGGCATAAAATCCTCAAAATTCATCGGTCTACATCACTGGTCTTATTCCCTCAAAAAATATAGTACAAAAAGTGACCTCGGTACATAAATGGTTCAATGTTATCTAAGGTCTAGGCCTATTGGCCCTACTATAATGAATGGAAGCATTCACAAAACATCGAAACAACTGGACCCAAGTTCGAGTCACCCCTAATACATGTGGTTGCATANAGATTCCGCTCCACTCATCGTAATACTCTATTAGCCTCTCTGGTTGGGGGACCTCCTGTAGATGTTGGTCCTCCTGTTTTTGTTGGTCCTACCTCTAGTCCAGGAAAACATCGAGTCCTGGCTAAGTATGTCGGTCAAATAGGTACCACATCTGTGCATAATAGATTCACGACTTAGTACACTACACACACATAAAAAGGATATACATGAAAATTAAAATTGTAATAAACTTCGAAAATATATGTTACCTATCTCGCCACTCTCTTTTCCAGGAGGCACAGGCATGTTTGTATCTCTGAGGAAGTTGATCCCTGCATAGGGATAATCCTAGATAACCAGGATTTGACATTCCCACTAGTCCAAAAACTTTTCATCAAAGGTCTCTGCAGTCCTCCCTCCACCCTGTCTAGGCAATAAAGTTGCCCACCTGCTCACTACTGGGAAGGAGGATACATGCCCCCATACTGTCTCTATGGGATTGAGACTAGGCACCCTCTCAAAGAATAATGAGAATAAGATGGTACCAAACCCGAAGTTCTTGTTGGTACTCCTAAGACACTCTATGAGCTATCTCTTCATGCATAAAAGCATTGAGGTACTCCAATCAAATATTGTTGCCTCCAAACAATGAACTGCACAGTGCATATGTGTGTGTGAGGCCTGATGGACTGTCGCAGATCCAGTAATCTTCCCGATAAGAAGTAGGATCACTTGTAGAGAGAGGTCAGTGATCTTGTGAATTGGCACTTGAGAACCCACTTTCTCAGTACCAACCTCACAATACATGTTTATATAATCCTTGATGTTGAACGGCCCTGGAGGAAAGGTCCTCAAGTTGACTAGTTCCCCTCTTCTTGAGAGTCCAGTCAGACAGTAGATGTCCTCTGTATTCAGGGTCAGTGATTGACTCTCCAACATAAAATCTTCTATGTCAATATGCCAATACTCCACAAGAGTGTTAAGCATCCTCGGTTGTTCCTTCATAAATGGACACTAGAAGAATTTCCATAGAACACATTGTTTCAGTGAGATGATAGCCATATGGTCCTTCTCGACCAAGATATCTAGCTCCTCATGCTCTCTCTCCCTCCAGTGAACATACATCATGTCACAAAAAAATGGAGAGGAGTTAATACTTTCTTTTTTATTTTTTCAATACAAAGGGAGGTGTATGCGGGTTGTTTACTACATAGTCACGTATGTATGCAAGATGTTTATTCTTATGCCCGAGTACATACACGAGATGGCCTCGGACATCCCGCATACATGCAGGCACGACCCATTTTCAAGGGTGCGCCCATCCCAAACATAAAATTAACTTAAAAGGGAAGAATTGAAATGCAAGAAGAGGTTTTTTATACTTACTTGGTCCAAGTAGGAGGGTGTTTCATCCACTGTAGCTCCCAGAATCCACTCTTTTTACAAAGGGTTTTTTTTACCCTTTTGTTAATTTCCAATCGACAATGGTGAAAATGAGTTGTCCACTTCTATTTATAGACTATTTTGGCTCTTTTTGCCCCTTTTTGGTCCCCTTTGTCATTTTTCCTAGCTTGGTGGCTACACGAATTCACTTATGAGTTATCTATTAGTTGTTTTGGTACCTTTCTCCTTTCGGTTTTGTGATTATTTTTTGGATCGGTCAATTTTCGTCATCCTTTGTCAAAAGTCATTTTTTCCAAATTTTTCATGTAATTTAGGTTTTCATTCCCACTTTATGCATCGCATTGTCTTTTCCTCTTTGCCATAGGTTCAACCCCAATGAAGTGTGACACAGAAACTTATTTTTTATTTTACAAGTGTCGTAATTGGGTGGTAGAGCCTACCTCTACATGGATTCCCTAGGTTTATTCTTTACTGCATTTTGGCATCCATGTTGTCAATTTTGACTATAGGCTTGGGAGTCCTCGATTAGTCCCGTCATGATTACATATGGAAGCCTCATTCTTTTTACTAATCATAATTCTTGGCCTTACACTCGGGACTCCCTAATGAGCACACTTTGTTGTCTTTCAAGCTCACTTTAAAATTCAAAAGAAACATCTAAGGATATTGTATTTATTCTTTTCGATCTCATCTGGATTACTTGAGAAAAGTATCCCCCTGGAGTCTTCTTTAATCCCTTTTCAGACTCTCTAAAATTGAAAATATTTCTAAGTGATCTTATTTCCCTTCACACTCGCCAAACTCAAATTTGAAGACACATCTGCCCGGCGGTAGTTTACCCCTTTTTTAGTCTGGATGGATAATTTTACGAATAAAAGTACATGTTATCCCTAGGTTTCAAGTACTTGCGCATTCCTGTGATCTTTCTCATCATGTTCTTCTTTAGCAACATTGTAACACTCCATCAATTCATGAACAATCATCAAAGCTCTGTGCGCACTGCACACTGGTACTACCTCCCTCGACCCTTCTTTTGAGAATATCTTGGTTTGAATGACCTATAACACTACTTCTATTATTGGAGATCTGTTTTCAAATCTAAATGTTACCTTGAACATTTGAACCAGCTCGTTGTTTCTCTGTACATTTCCATCTCCAGATACTAGTTCTTTGGAATTGTATCTAGTGTATGTATAAATCTATGCATCCATTCCTTCTTCCATACTGAAATCCATATGGTTATGCACTGCTCAACACGACCTGCTAGGTCATTTATACCTGTATACTTATGTGCAATATTCTCTAACTTGGTACAAAATATGATGTGCATTAGTCTCTGACACTACGACCAATCTTCCATACCCTCTTTGTGTGAAACCCACCATCTAGATGGAGTAGCTTTCATGACAACATCTAGTTCCAACATCCTTTTTTTTTTAGTGTTATAACCCTAATTTGCACCATACAAGATTACCTGGCAATAGGCCATCTCAAATTCCTTCTTTGCCAAAACACTACTGAACAAATATTCTTAAAAACACTTTTTATAAAGGCCCATGCGTCCTGCTCTATTACTGCATGTGTGTACACGCTCGCTGACCCAAAAAAGCCCGCGTATACCTACAAAAGCATGAAGAAAGGAAATTTGCCGACGGAACACATAGCTTTGGGTGAGTTAACTGAACCTTCCGGCC
>JASDQU010336277.1:0-12644 GCA_032191745.1 Picea mariana | reverse complement strand
CATATGATTTGAAGGAATGAGTAATGCCACCTTGCAAACCCTCCCTTACCCTTGGTTGATTGATTTGGGTTTTGTTGGTTTATTTAGGGGTTATGTTTTAAAGTTAAACATTAAATAATTGTCACATGTTTAAATTTCAAATTTAAACATGTGACCTTTTAATTTAACTTAACTAACCCTAACCCTAACCTAAAACCTATATAATAAACCCTCCCCTCTCTCTTTTGATACACCTATCTTTCTCTTGTGTTGAGACTCTCTCTAAGTCTGCGACCTCCTTGTATTTCTGTGGGAATGGTTCTATTGTATATCTGTGGGAGTGGCCTTGGTGTATAGCTGAGGAGAAACATTTGTGTATCACTTGAGTTCAGTTCCTTCCCTAGCTGCGGGTCCTTCCTGTTGAAGCTGCGACCTCTTTTGGTATGAGTGGAAGCTCCTAGTTGTGGCCTCCTCTATGCTCTGTTGCAGATTGTTATGCCTGTGGCCTCTTAGTGTTCTTGTATGGGAGTGATCTCCTTACTTTGCTGTAGCTGCGGCCTCTTGGTGCTGTAGGAGAGCCGCGTCCTTTCCTCAACTGGCTGGATCTTCCCTTCATGTTACCGCCTCCTTCTGCTGTGTTTTATTCTGACTGCCGTGGGGTTTTTCAATCTGCTGGCTGTCTAGGGATTAACCCTCATCACCGTCCTATTTGACTATTGTTTGGAGTAAATGGATGTAAGTACAGGTGCGTCCCTTTCTAGTGTTGGCTGCGTCCCTTCTTGTGATTGATGCAGGTGTAAGGGCAGTCTTCCTTGAGTATGCTGATTGGGGTATTGGATTGTATGTAAGCAGTGTGCTTTCCATTGGGTACAATCCCTTGAGGTCACGGCCTTGTCCTCTGAACAGATTTGAAGGTTTTTTTGATAACCCTCTTCTCCTTCTGCTGTGTGAAGAGTATATTTGTTGTGTAGCCCTCTTGCTGGGGTATTTTAGCTGAAACCTCCAATCAGTTTTATTTTCTGTTACACTGTCAAGACAAGGGTTTATACACAGTCCATTTTTTAGCCTCTTGGGTAAGGGTTTTACTGTGTGAGGGTTTTGGGCATTGTTATTTACCTCTGATTGGGATTGTGTTTTCTCCCTGTGGCTCTTAAGCTTGGTGGCAAGAAAATTTCCTTCATTCTTTGGTATAGAGATCCACTATAGATCTATGGACTGAACCTTTTTCTGAGCATACAAACATGATCTATACCTATTGTGCTTATTGTGTTCTCTTCAGAGGTAGGTTGTTGCACTAGGTATGCTTCTTGCCTATCTACTTTTGATTTGGATCTGATCTAACTACATAATTGTTTAATATAGTATGCATTATGTAGATCTAAAGATATATCTGTTGTGAAATGCTTAGACAGAATTGTTGGACCTGAAATAAGTGTTTAGTCTTATAGATACACTGTTGTATTCAGATCTGTTCATTGCTGCCTTAGATATGAGATATGTTCATATATGTTCTGAGTTTAGATCTATATGTTTGCTCTGAGTTTAGATCTGAGTTTATGTTCATATGTGATCAGAAGTTGTTGCTGCCCTTCTCTGATTGAGTAACAAAACTAATTGTTTTAAGCTTTAATTTTTAAAAGAGACTAATGTTCTGCAATTCTACCCTAAATCTAACAATCCCAACCTTCTTTCGGTCATTCACATTGCACTCACACTCCATGCCTATCAGAGGCTCATTCTCCTTCGCCTATGCAACATCTCGTCAAGCCTTAGATTTTTCCTACTAACGTGTGCTCAGTGTGCAAGTACCAGTGGAAAATCAATGGCACCCAAAAGTAAAAAAATAAATGTGGAGGAAAATCCTTTTCTCCCACCTCCTATCGATCTCGACCGGATCGCATTAGCAGACAATGACTATTTAATCTCAGAAACCAGGTCCAAATTCGACTTTGCCGAGCTACAATCATGGTTTAAAGACACCTTCATCGATCAGAGCGATGAAATTGGGCTCTGACAGTCAAGTTTCCCTCTGTATCTTTTTCCCCAAGTCTATCATTTTCCTGAATTCGCTCTCAAATGCCAAGAAAACTACCTCCCTGATTAGAGAGCCATAGTATCTTCATTTGGAGATAACTTTTTCCTTATTACACCCGATTCCATCGATCAAATGATGCAGGTACCCAGAGACAAACCCTGTTCTCCCCTCACAATTGAAATTCTGACAGAAATGTATCAGAACCTGTCTTTTCCCCAGAGAGCACAAATTTTTGAGTTGTTCCTCCCACAAGATGCCCAATTCCCTAAGAAGAATTCTCTCTATCATTCCTCAATATTTTTTGAAAAGGGAAATCAGATTATCTTGACACTATGTTGTTTGCTCGGTTACTTCTTAGATGAATGGGTGGATGAGCCTATCCTAGGTTTCCTGTCCATTTTCTCCGCTAAAGAGAAAGTTGCCATCCAGTTTGATTACAATGGTTTTTTGGCCGAGAACCTGCACAATCGACTAGCAAATTTTCCTACAGAAGGCATGTTCTGGTATTCTTCAATACTGGCCTACATGTTTATGTTCTATCAAGAAGACATATTTCCTTTTCTCATGCAGAAGATGGAAAAAGACGAAAAACCGTAATCAGTAACTCTATGGACGTCGTTTCTCAGAAGAAACTCCACTGATTTCAGTTTCAAACAATTCATTTAGTTGTTTTATCACCCAGTGGTGGACATGCTTAGTGGAAGACTAGAATCGAGGATAAATGAGAAGATCGAGAGAGTTCTGCACCTTTCGGATCTCGCAAAGACCAGGTACTGGTTCTTATACCATAATCACACAGAGATCAGAGTGTATGGGTGTGAACTAACTCCATATAAACTACCCAAGTATGTGTCTGTTCGAATATTTTCACTAGAGTATATTCGTCGGATGATAAATTCAGATGACATTCATTTTGTGTCTCTGAATAAAAAACAACAGATGAGGATTAAAGGGAAAATAGGACCATTTATTTTCAACAGTCGAGTTGCTAGGGAAGAGGCAGATAAACTATTAAAGGAAATGAAATTCAACACCAGTTTCATTTGGCATTATGATCCAAGTGGGATCATTATAGAGATGAGATCCAAAAACAAAAGTTCACCTTATGCTCACACCCTCAAACCAAAAAATGAAAAGTATGTGAACCAGACAGAGTGGGAGGAAAATACTCTGGTTGACACTGAACAACAAGAAGCTCCTTTAGTCTCTTTTTCATATACTACCACTCCATAGATACCAAAGGAAAAAATTCCAAGAAAGGATTCCTCTCCTTCAATCACTGAGGTATCGACAAAATATTTTCAGGTATATAGCAAAAGACCCAAAACTACTCATGCTATTCACAAGTCCAGTGAGGAAGAGACTTACTCTGTCAAGGTGTCTGAGAGAAAACATCAGGTAATTTCCACTCCTTCTTCAAAGAAACAGAAAGATATAGTTGTGACCACCCAAAATCCACAAGGATCTGCACCTCTGAGCATTTTTGAAAAATATGACATGATTAAAAAGAAGAATCAGATGCTGACTAACAACACCTACGCTCAGTTCTGGAAGCAAACCTCCACAACACAACACAGACTGTTGTCAGCCTTTGACATAGAGAAAGGAAGAATGAATCTGGAATTTCTGCAAGCACAAGTGTCTCAACCCAAAGAGATCATTGACTACAAGAGGTCAACTATTGTTTTTGACACCAAACAAGTTCATCCAACTGACCAGATGGATTTTCATAGACAAACTGGAGAAATGGTCTTCTCCACATTGGCACATGCTTCCTCTACGACAGCTAAGTTACAGGTATCATTAAACATTGTTCAGAACCAATTGAAGTTGAAAAAGATATCCTCTTTTGCAAACGATAACAAAATAAAATCCTTAGAGGAGTTGGTTCTCAAGATTGGGTATGATCCATCAAATGTAAAAGTAGCAGAGGAGATGATAAAGAAAAATAATGCTGACATTGCATCTTTAAGAAAACAGTTGAAATTGCGACCAACAGAGGATTCAAAAGCTAAAGAAATAGCTAAAGCAGAAGATGAGAAAGAGGAATGGTTGAAGCTAACCATGCAAAAGAACGCACATATAAAGGAAATGGAGGCAGAATTGGAAAGGTTATTGAAAGAGAAGGAGAAATCAACCTCGATGGAAGTTATTCCATTGAGTGCAGTTCCCTTGGAAGAAGTCAGTACAACAGTTGTGCCAACGACCACTACAGTAGAAATTCCATCGGCAACTCCATTGACAACAATGGAAAAGACTGTGGAGCTAGCAAAGTCCATGGAGGAGATGACTCTGCAAGGAACATAGATCAATAGGCTGAAAATGGAGGTTGAAGGTCTCCAGGAACTCAAGTCTTCTTTCCAAACAAGATACAATGTTGAGAGACAAACATCGGAGAAGCTTAAGCAGGAAATACAACAACTCCAGAAACAAATAGTGGCAGAAAAGACATTAGCAGAGGCTAAGGAAAATATCTGGACAACCATCTCCAATTCCATAAATGAGATTTGGCCCATGGTGAAAATCATGTTTGAACAACATGATCTGGTGCTAAAGAGTAGGCAGGCCATTGACAGGATAAGGAGAGGACTGGATGAAATGCCCTCGGCAACCAACGAGATCATCAAGTTTCTGAATTCAAAAACCAAGGAAGAGCTTGAAGAACTGAAAGTTGAATACAAAACATAGAGTATCGTCGAAGTAAAAAGAGTGTTGACTAAAAGATGATTAATATTGCAGTTGGAGGAGAAATCTCGGAACATGGACATTGGAGTTCAAAGATTTTTTAACAAGCTTGAATCCTTACAGAAAAAGGGCCTTCCTGGCCTACTTGTCCTAAATGATAAATTGATGACTTTAACTGATTATAAGAAAAAGATTGCCACCATGGCCAAAGACAATTCCAAGTTTTCAGGGATACAGGGCAGCATCACGGGCAAAGCGTTCTTGGAGACTTTGCAGCCTAACCTCAGCATATAACATGAAATCAAGTACATTTTCCTCACCAAGCCAACTTTTTCTAAGTAAATCGAGATGGATGAAATCCCAGCGCCAGATATTGAAAGTTACCATCCCAAGCACACAAAGATGGGATGAGCTGTGCAAATTGATTGAGTAAAGGTAGAGGTCTCCTCCAACTCAGCGTCCAGCGCAGTCAAAGTCATTTGAATGACTCACCAACGGTCTTCCCCAAAATCAACATGAGAGATTCGACACATCATCATCAGTTACTACATTTTTGCATCTTGTTAGCTATTTAGTTAGACTCAGACTCCTCCACGTCCTGATCATTAATGATAGGGTCGTTTGTAACTTTGATTATAAATATTTCAAACTTAGAAGTATTGAGGGTTGATCTTTACGCCCAAGCAAGATGTAATCACTGTAATTTTTATCAAGAGCTTATTCCAGTAATACGAAGAGACGTTTCACAGGATTCCTGCATGTTAGTTGTTGGTGAAGTTTCCTCTGTCTTTGTAAAAAGTTTTTCTTTCTCAGTTATCATATTATTTTTCTAAGCCTAATCTTTAAAAGAAGTTAAAGTTGAATTTTTTTCCATTGTGTACTCTGTTCTTAATCTTTTATAGATTTAAATGTTTTTCTTCTGATGTTATAACAAAGAAATTCTTGAATGCTTTTTTGTTCTAACTGATATCTCACCTTTTTCAGCAATACACCATTTTATTCCTAAATAATCCAACATTAGCACTATCTCACCCTGTAAAACGAATCTTACAAAAATTTTCCTTAGTGACATTCAACCATTTTAGTGACATTCAACCATTTTATTAAAAAAACATTTCAAACAACTCAGTTCTATTCTTTTTTAACTAGCCTAGGATCCGAAAATCCAAACATATCTAAATCTTATAGAGAGATCCCTCTCTGAAACTGGTAGGGCTAGCTCCCAGTTTTGAAGTGGTTGGTTAAGGTTACCTCTGATAAATTTATTCTTGCCTCATAACAACCTCTGGGAATTTACAGAGTGATAACATAAATGGCGACCGTACTGGGGAAGAACTGAACAAACTTTCTACCCCTTGATTTCTTTCCTCTAGACAAAGACAACTTTATTTCTGAAAGAATCAAAAAACCTAAATATTATCTAGAAATAATGTTCAGAGGTTGTTAAAGTTTGTATATAAATAGTTAAAATCTCCAAAAATAAGAATAAAAGCAATAGTTCTGGCTCCCAAAAGAATTTTTACTAGATCTCATCCTGACCCAGAATCTGCAATAGCAATAGATAATCCCGAAAGACTACTCAGGAAAAAAAATACTGCAGAGATTTCAAGGAGTAACAACCCACTTCCAAGGTCCTTTTCCATCCCAGAGAAGTTAGTTGTTCTTCTAGACCTTGAGTCTGATATATCCTTTCGACCAAATATTTTTAGGACAAAATCTGACAGTTTTGCCGGTAAAATGGTCTTAGATCAAACCGTCTTTCAACCCAGGACCCCTGAAATACTCTCTCCTAGAGTTGAAGTTGATCGACATTTTCACCCCAAGACTGATAAACTTGAAGACCTAGTTGCGAATCTTGGTCAAGCCTTAGACAAACTCCATCTTTAGCAGTCCATTGAACTTCTTGTTTAACTATTGCTGCAGTTTCTACTAAACCTAAACCAGGTCACTCCATTCCTCCAAGCCCTTCATCTTCTATAGATTCAGTCATTACCTCTCCTGTCACACAGGTTGTTGTTCAGTATCCTCCACCAATCATGGCAGCAAGATATGCTCCATTGGTATTGGTTGCTCCTTTACATGACATGCCTCAATATTATCAAACCAAACTCCCACAGTTTGATAGTACTGGTCCCCTGAATGCACAACAACTTGTTGACAAAATGAACGATTATTTTGACCTGCATGAAGTAGATGAAGCTGATGTGCATATGAGATTATTTTCACAAAATCTGAATGGAGAAGTTAAAAAGTGGTTCAAAACCTTACGTGCTGATACCATTACTGATATTGTTGTTTTTCATCAAACCTTCCTTGACAGGTGGGAGGTAAAGAAAAATCCTCTCCAGATTCTATTAGAGTATGAGAACATAAGAAGGAACCAAGGAGAGACTGTGCATGATTACTGCACTCGTTTCAACAATCTATACAATGCTATCCCTGCTGATATTAAACCACCACAAGGTTTGGAATTAATAAAATTCCCTGATGGCTTTGATGCTGACATGTCATATCAGTTGAGAGAAAGAAACACAACAACTCTGGAAGACATGCAAAGAAGTGTCGTCAGTGTGGAAGAAAATATTTTGGCCAGAAGGGCCAGGCAGAGAACAGAAAAGAGGGTCACCATCAAAGAAGAACCTTCTACTTCCTCATTAGATGCCAAATTAGATTCTCTCACTAGAGCTATGGAAAAAATGATGGAGAGACTCACCATAACTGACAGGAACCCACCTAGGGAGAACCAAGCTGCTCCTCAAATTAGAAACCCAAACTTCAGAAGAAATCCACCTCAGATCAGGCAGAGAGATCCTAGAGATCAAAGGGAACAAAGGGGACCTGATCAATAGATTAGACCACCTCTCCAGGAGAATTATGCCGAAGAAAGGGAGGAAGTAATTGAAGAGTTTGATGACACTCATATAAACCTAATTGGTGATCATGATCACGATCATGAATCCATTTTTCTCACCCAAGAAGAGCACGAAATATTTCTCCTTTCACAAACATAGGTAAATGAGGAAGATGAGGAAACAGAGCAACAAGCCTTTGCGAACACTATAATGGAGGTTCACAGGCAGTATAACTTGAGAAGCAAAAACGAGAACTCTCTGAAGAAGGCTAATGAAACCGAAAAATTCTCAGAAAACCCTCCCAAGAAAGTCCCTGGGAGGAATGATGCAGAATCTGATGTGCAAAAAAGTCTAGAAATTCTTAAAAGAACAAGTCAGACTGATGTTTCATCAACCATTCAAACAGGTGCACCTAGCCATCGAGCTTCTATCGATAAATCATAAGTACAAAATTTAAACAAAACCACCGCTCCTTTCAACCTTGAAGGGGAACTAACAAAATTAAAGATTCCCATTCCCCTCTCTGAGCTGATGAACAAGAACGCTTACAGGTCTCAAGTGATAAAATATTTAAGCATCAAACCCGAGATAGGTACCAAAGATTTGAATTTTGGATCTGTACACCACTTTGACATAGTAAACCTTGTTGATGATCAACCTGATCTCTTGTTTGGTCCTAAAGTTGACGGTCAAACTAATAATGGTGTCGTGGCCCCTTTTTCCATCAGCCTAAACATCCACAATCTGATATTACACAATGCTATGCTGGATTCGGGTGCCTCTCATAACCTAATGCCCAAATATGTGATGGAAAAGTTGGGACTCGAGGTTACCAGACCTTACAAATATTTGCATTCTTTCGACTCCAACAAAGTCAAATGTATAGGCCTGATCAAAGACTTATGCATTACCTTGGCTCAAATCCCAGCGAAAAGTATGGTGATGGATATCGTCATTGCAGATATTCCACCCAAGTATGGTATGTTTCTATCAAGGTCTTAGGGAGATAAATTGAGAGGAACCTTGCATCTAGATATGTTTTACGCCGCCATTATGGTTTTTGAACAACAGAGAAGACTTTACAGGGAAACACTAATGAAGTATATGGTCAGTAGCCAGGAAAAGCCACACAATTACCCACTATACTATGCACACTCTGATATGGAATCTTTTATTCTATACAACGATGGTGACTTTGAAGAACAAATTGCACAACTGGAGGATGATGCACCTGATCCGAAGGATGATAAAGCCGTTGTCGAAGTAAGAAACCTCATGATTGAAGAGAATGAGGAGTTGCCAACAGATTTTTGGAGCATGGACTTCGATGGTTCTGTGAGTAAAGAAGGAGTTGGAGTCGGAGTTTGGTTGCATAACCATAGATCAAAGTATTCCAAGAATCATTCCTACAAACTGAACATCCAATGTACTAACAACATAACCGAGTACGAGGCTCTGATGCTTGACTTGAAATTATTGAAGAGACTTGGTGCCAAGCAGATAATGGTAAGGGGTGATTCTGAATTGATTATCAAGCAAATCAAAGGTGAGTATGCAACAAAACATCCCAGACTTAGAGCCTATAGGAATGTTGTTTTAGATGATATTCAATGCTTTACTGAGATTGGCTTGCAGGTAATGCCTAGGGGACAAAATATACATGTAGACGGGCTGGCTACGTCATCAGCTACCTGTAAAATCCCTTTTCATCCTCCTTGCAAGTACACAGTGTAGGTGAAGTGCAGACCAGCCGTTCTTGACAACATCATATATTGGCAGGTATTTGGAAATGATGATCAAATCGAAGATTTTCTGCAATGTAAGAATGATTTCCAATGCACAAACATAGACTTAGAAAATGATGACGAATTTGTAAATAAATCTGGTTTTGAGAATGGTAGTGTAAATAAAATAGATGCTGAATAATTCAATGAAAATGATGTAGATTCTGATATTCTGCAGTTGAAAAATAATGTGTTACCTAGAGGTTTATTTCCATTCGAAGACTTGTTTTATTTTAACGATGTAGCCAAAAAATTGAAAATTGAAGCTAGTGGGAAAGAGGTTGAAGAGTGCAACATAGGAACGGAAGAAAACCCCAAAATAATAAAACTGTCTAAATCCTTGCCACCAGAGCAAAAAATCAAATACATTGAAATTTTTAAGGAATATATAGATGTTTTTGCCTTG
The DNA here is from genome assembly GCA_032191745.1 of Picea mariana. NCBI lineage: Eukaryota > Viridiplantae > Streptophyta > Pinopsida > Pinales > Pinaceae > Picea > Picea mariana. Next base: position 2,903 of record JASDQU010336277.1, on the reverse strand, counting down.
GGCTATGAGGACTTAAAATTCTATGACACAAGTATCATAAAACATCAGATTCCCATTAAAGAAGAACACAAACCTTTCAGACAAAAACTTAGGAGAATTAACCCCAAGTTGCTTCCCTTGATAGAGAAAGAAATAAAAAAGATGTATGATGCAAAGATAGTCCCCTTGAGGTTTTCCAAATGGATTTCTAACCTAGTTCTGACCAGGAAGAAAACTGGCGAGATCAAACTTTGTATAGATTTCAGAAATTTGAACAAAGTCTCCCTCAAAGACAATTACCCTTTGCCCAAAATGGACCATATTTTACAAAAGGTAGTTGGATCTAGTAGGATCTCCTTACTAGATGGTTTCTCTGGTTACAACCAAGTTTTGGTCCATCCAGAAGATCAAGAAAAGACAACTTTTACCACACCTTGGGGAACCTTCATGTATGTGAAGATGCCTTTTGGTCTGATGAATTCTAGGGCTACTTTTCAAAGAGCAATGGATATTGCTTTTGTGGACGAGACTAGGAGATTTATAGTCATTTATCTGGATGATGTAATTGTTTACTCCAAATCTGACGAGGAACACTTGCTCCACCTCAGACGTGTGTTTGAGAAGTGCAGGAAATCTGGGATTTCATTGAATCCTAAGAAAAGCGTTTTTGGGTTAGAGGAAGGTAAACTAATGGGACACATAATCTCAAAAGACGGAATTAAAATAGATCCCAATAGGATAGAATCCATCCATAAGGTGGAACACCCTAGGAATATCAAAGAACTGTAATCTTTCATTGGAAAAATAAATTTCCTTAGAAGATTCATACCAAACTTGGCCGAAATTCTCAGGAATATCACTAATATGTTAAAAAAAGACACAAAAATCAAATGGAATGCCGAGTCCAAATAGTCATTTGAGAAGGTGAAACATGCTCTGACCCAAGCCCCAGTTCTGATTAGCCTAGATTATACCAAAGAATTTTATCTTTTCTCCTTCGCATCTGAGCACACTATAGCAACGGTATTGTTGCAGAAAAACACTGAAGGGTACAAGCAACCCATAGCTTTTTTCAGCAAAGCTTTAAGAGACTCAACGTTGAATTATAACATTATGGAGAAACAAGCCTTTGCTTTGGTAAAGGCTATAAAATATTTTAGGGTCTATATTATCCACTCTCACACAATTGCATACGTCCCAAACATAGTGGTTAAGGATATCCTGACCTAGGATAATCCAGATGGCAGAAGAGGAAAATGGATTGCGGTTATTCTGGAATACGACATTGAAATAAAACCTTCTAAACTAATCAAAGGACAGGGTTTGGCCAAACTAATGGATGAGTCTAATTTTCATGATTTAGATATTAATTTTTTGGTTGTAGTAGACGGACCGGAAGAGCAGGCGACTCCAAACATAAAAGAGGCATTCTTAAACTCCCCTTGGTATGCAGACCTCATTTTTGTACTCCAAAATTATAGGCTCCTTCAGGTTTGACTAAGACCAAAGCTAGATTTATTAAATTGAAAGCATTAAAATTTTGTATTTTAGAAAGCAATCTCTATTGGAAAGACCTTGGTGGTATCTTACTTAATTTCTTGTTAAAAGATGAAGCTGACAAAGTTCTTCAATATTTTCATGTAGGAGATTGTGGTGGGCACCTGAGCTAGAGGACCACAACTAACAAGATTCTGAGAGTTGGTTTTTACTGGCCTACTCTGTTTGCTAACGTCCACCAGAAGGTTACTTCTTGCCACAATTGCCATATTTTTGAAGGTAAAAGGAAGCCTTTGCCACTCCCTATGAAACCCATCTCTATTGAATCTCCTTTCCAACATTGGGGTCTAGACTTCATTGGTGAAATACATGCACCCTCTTCGGGCCAACACAAATGGGTCCTCATGGACAAAAAATACTTCACCAAGTGGATTGAGGCTGTACCATGCAGGCAAGCTACTGACTCTGTCATCATCAAGTTTTCAGAAACTAACATTTTGTCTCGTTTTGGATGCCCCAGAAAAATCATAGCTGACAATGCAACGACTTTTAGATCCAAAAGGCTCATAGGTTTTTGTAATCAATATCACATTACTCTGGGACACTCGACTGCTTATTATCCACAAGGAAATGGGCTAGCTGAGTCTTCTAACAAAAGTCTGGTGAACATTCTCAGAAAGACATTGCAAGAAAATAAGAAATCATGGCATAATAAGTTGGTTTTCGCACTCTGGGCTGACAGAATAAGCACAAAAAGAGAAATTGGTATGTCTCCATACCAGTTGGTATATGGCACCGAGGCAGTTTTTCCCCTTTCACTAGGAGTCCCTATCATGAAACTGTTGCAGGGAACACAAGAAGAACCAAATGATGTCCAATGAAGGATAAATCAAATGATCCAGCTAATGCAATCCAGAGAAGAAGTTTACAAGAGAAATCAATGTTTAAAAACATAGGTATTCCAACAGAGGATGAACACCTTCAATAACCACTCACATAACCAAATCAAAGATCAACACATCGATGTTTTCACGTGGTAAAACCCCTACGGGGAAACATCCATGGCCCCAGCCAACGCGGCCACTTGGAGCAATTTATTAATGCAAAGAAAAAGATTACAGAGAGATTTTACAAGAGATTTTCTCACAATCGATCATCGGAAAATGACCCTCCATGCTCTTTAAATAGAGATCATGGACCAATCAGGTGTTAAGCCATAGATCAATGGCCATTAAGATCAAGGAGAGTATGAACCGTCGAATCACTCTATTTCGGGAACATATTGTGACCGTCGGATTTCCTAAGTACAAATGCATACTAATGCATACTAAAGAAACACACTAAGAAACACACTTTTACCTAACGACATATTAGACCAAGTAGATCTTAACTAACTCCTAAGTGTCTAAATATCCTAACATCCCCCC
>JASDQU010336274.1:0-12625 GCA_032191745.1 Picea mariana | reverse complement strand
AGTTTGAAGAATACTGCATAGAGGAAATTCCCAAATGCTTAACCAGAAAGAAATGTGTATTTACTTGGCAACCCGAACACAGTTGCACGAAAATAGATCTTGTCTGTTTTAATTTGTTTATGTTTCTTTCCCCAAGGGTTAGGTATTCAAGGGTTCTACAGACAAGGGTTTGCCCTGTGCTATAGCTCTATGATATATGTGTAGGGTCCAACAGTAGTACTTGGATCAATATCTCAGGGCACTAACTAAGGAGGATAAACCATACCCTTAGTCGTACTACCCGACTACCCAGGTACTAGAGAGTATCTTCCCGAGTGTTGTTCTCAGTGACACTATAGCAGTCAAGCGGTCGATCCGTACATAGGTGTTGTCTGATGCGCTACCACTCAAAGGGGTACCAACAAGGGTTACAAGGGTGGCCAACAAATGTGCGCTTAAGTACCACTTGTATTTCCTGTGTGTATGAATCCCTCAACTATGGTTTTATGCGCGTAACGACAGATCTCTATGGCTTAAAGATGCCGGAATACGTCTCTACCCTAAAAAAAAATTACCCACACTTTCTGCTGAGGAAAGTGCTCTGATACCACTTGTAATATACCAGATATAAAATGTATGCAGAACAGAAATAAAATGCTATTAATGGCAGAATAACAACAATATAACCAGAACATTCACCACAATAACACTGAAATGATATAAGAATAATAGCAGAAATAACACTTTGAATCTGAAAGCAATATTCACGGGCCTCTTCGAGGGGGAAACCTCCAGTTGAGCATATCTCTATTACAATAATATCCAAGCTAGGGTTCTCATACCCTCGACTCCTATTTATACTAAAAAGAAGCATCTAGAGGAAGATCCTTCTAGAAGCGGAAGCTTATATTAGGTCTTCTTACATCTGCCTTATTCTATTTTATTGAAAGGCCTTATTAATATTGACCTTTATTGCATCCGAATATATTGTTCTACCTATGTGTGGGTTAGGACCCTAACAGTATCACTAAAAGTTGTGGCGTACTATCATTAGTGTCTTTCCAAACTAAGGAAGTGCAGGGCAATGATGAGTGTAGTGGCCATACTCTGAACAGATGACACATGAGAATTTGGCTCGCAGCCCTTTACTACCTGTAGTAGGTGACGCAGTGGTGGTACTAGGTGTTCTTGGTGAAGTGACGAGCGATGTGGTTTCTCGAGGGAGTTGGATCAAATTATGTAAAGGAGGTTTAACTCGAGGAGGAAATGGAGCGGTGGGCTCTTTATTCTTCCATCTGACCCCAGTCGTCGCGATGGTGCTGGCAAGTGGGGGTGAGGGAGGTTTGGTCGAAGTTAGTATTGGAATCTACATCAGGGTTCCCTCTTTTTGGGGAAGGAGAGATGGTTGATGAACCATCGTGGGTGGGTGCAGATAGCATATCGGAATGGCGAGCACCATGTTGGGAAGGGTAAGCGTTGTGGATACCTAGAAATATTGTTGTCTCGGTGGGGGGTAGAAGAAGGGAATTTGAGTAATGGTTGGGGGGTTGTCTCCCAAACCAGGATTTGACCCTGGGGGAGGGTGAAATTAGGGATAAGTGGTGCTATAGGGTTCTCAGGGGATTCTTGAGGTAGGATTTCTTCCACTAGTGGGACACCAGGGAGTGGAGAAGCCTCTATGGGAGGAATGGTATCTCCAGTTTCAGTTCCATTGGAAGATATGACACACACTTGTGTTGAAGGGTGTATGAGTGGTGGTTCTCCATGGTATGCCCCCAACAAAGATGGGTCCTTGAAAATTTTTGGGCCCATATCCATGAGTGGATATGCATTGGAACTAGTGTGGACAAGAGGTAAGATGTTATCGATGTTGGAGGAGTGGTTAGGCTCGTAATGTGAAAATTGGTTGATGGTGATGATCTTCCCGTTGTGGGGGAACATCATCATATGAAATATAGAAAAGACCATTGCCTTCATAGCATACATGTAGCTACATCCAAACAAGATGTTTTAATCGAGTGGGGCATCGATAACCTCAATGTCGATAAGGATGGTTTTTTCCCCGAGTTCAACAGGGACATTTTGAAAGATCCCTTTAGGAGAAGATGGTTGTCTGTCATAACCTCTCAAAGTGATGGCGGATGGTATGAATTCAGGAGAGCCAAGTTTCTGCCATACATTTTTGGACATAATACTCATGGATGCACCTTCATCAATGATACATCGATGAGCCATGATGTTATGAATCTTGACTGGTATTTGGAAAGCTACCAAAGCGGGGAGATGAGGTTCCCCACAATCTAGATCAAATGTGATGAGTCTAGTATCAGCTGGGTCGACTATTATAACCCTAATTTGCACCAGACAAGATTACCTAGAATCAGGCCATCTCAGATTCCTTCTTTGCCAGAGCATTGCTAAACAACTCTTCTTAAAAACACTTTTTATAAAATCCCATGCACCCTGCTCTATTACTGCATGCCTGCACATGCTCACTGACCCAAAATAGCCCATGTGTACCTACAAAAGCACAAAAAAAGGAGAGTTTCCAACGGAACACACAACTTTGGGTGAGTTAACTGAACCTTCCAGCCATGCATGGCCGAGGGTTCATCCAAATACCTAGCTTCTTCTAGCCTATAAATGAAGGGTTAGGGGTCCCATTTGGAAGAGGAGAATCATAGTAAAGAAACTATACCCAATTGCATATTCCCTTTGTCCCAACCCTTTAGCCTTCCTTGTGCAAAGAGAGAGAAAGAGAAAAGAAGTTGGAGGATAGTAGAAGAGGAGCCCAGTACCAGGTTCATGGAGTAGCGGTCGGCTTCATCATTGTAAGTTGATTTGTTGAAGTTAATAATAAAGAGATACTTTTCCCATCCCACCATATGAGTTTTTTATGATTTATTGTATACTTGTTTATTGAAATCTCTAACCCATTAATCTATAGATCAAATGCATGTGGAGTTTGTTGTTTGTTTTATGTGAATGCAGGTCAGCCTTGGGAGGAGATCTGCAATAAAAAAATGATCAAGCGTAAGGAGGGATCTACATCAAATGCCCATAATAAGGTATGCTCATTTAACTATGTATTTGCTTAAGAATAATGGGGATTAGGTTTGGGACGATGGTAGAAAGTAGAGATCTTTAGGTCTTTTCTGCATGCATAATATAACCCTAAGTGCTAGTCCATAGAGGGATTTCCCACTCACAACAGAATTGGTGACCATACTGGGGAAGTCTCTAGGGTTACTGGGGATATTTTTGGGTATTTTTAAGAATTGGTTTCATTTTCCTGTTTTTAAAGTTTCTACAAAAGTCTGAGCTAACAGAGATTATGGTCTTCCATACCAGTTATCTCTGTTTGTTTTCTTGATTTTAATTTTTTCAAGACCCACAGAGGTACACGCAGCCTGTATAAGGTTTACACACATGTACCCGCGCCCTGCATTCTCACAGCCCGTGTGTACACGCTAGCTGAGGAAGTGATAGTCGCATGTAGATTCTAGAAAATTGCTTTTAAAGAGGCAGTCGTCCTCTTCCCTGTCAGAAGTAGTCCTTCTCAGGGGTTTTCTGGAAATCTTTCTAGTCTTTATTGCTTGCAGTCTGTAGCTTAGGTTTCACCTCGAATTGGTTTGTTCTATGAAGTTTTCCTTGATTTATTTTCTTTTTCTGTTAAAGTAAGTGTCTAAGTCTTCAAGAGATTTTGGTTTTCAGTACCAGTAATCTCCTCCTGGACTGGCTTTCCTGGCCTTTTGTTTTTGCCTCAGAGTTAGGGATACACGCAGCCTGTATAAGGCCAACACGCATGTACACTCCCTCTGACTTTACACAGCTCGCGTGCACACGCTTGCTGTTGAACCGTCAGTGGTGTGCTTGAGGAGAAGTTTTGTTGAAGGTGAGGCAGTCATCCTTTCCTTTGATAAGAGCTATACCTATCAGGTTTTTGGGTCTTTGTCATAGCGGTCAGTAACTTAGGTTTGATCACAACAATAGCTTTCTTTTTCATTTAGAAGTTTTTCCTCAAATTTTTTTGTTATAGGGTTTTTAGACAAGTGTGATAGTCCATTTTTTAAAATTTACTTGTGTGTGATTTTTGACGTGACTCTTTGCGATCTGCGCTTAGGCCATAAATTTTTTCTTGGTTTGACTTGTTGGTATTTTTCCTTTTTTTCTTTGTAAGCATTCAAATAAAAAAAAAAACTTTTGTTTCTTTGATTGGTTAAAAAGTGTTGTTTTGCATTAGTAACCAGGGAAAAGTCTTTGCTTTCATAAGTTCTTGACCATTTACTTAGATCATAAGTAGCTTGTAGTCGAGTGAAATCCTACTTTGAGTTTGTTGTTCAAAGATCTTAGAAAAAATTTAAAGTTTGAAAATTTGTTTAAATAAAAGTTTTTGTTTCCAAGCTTTCTGTTTATTTTACTTTCGTCTTTCAAACAGCACTAGTTTCACTTTCATAGCCTTTGATGTAAGACAAGCCATAAAATTAACACTAAATCTAAAATTCATTAGACTTTTTATGTTTGTAGGGTCAACCAACTAGTTTAGGGTTAGGGCCTTGAATTAGGTTGGAGAGGAAACTCTTCAAGGCCATTAAAATCAAACATTGGAGTTTGAGTTAGGGAGTGTCAAAGTCTAGTATTGTGAAAGTTATTCGGGACCCCCCTCTAACATAGGGGATAAACATGAGGTCGCGTGCGGAAAGGTAGTAGAGATAACCCCTCCAAAGATGGACCAATTGTAGTGGAGAACACATATAGAGGGGTTGTTTTGGAATTTCGTCGATTACATTTTCCACGGGGCTTCATGGGTCTCGAATCTCTTTGAGGTCCTCAATTGTCTTCTGGATCATTTTCTTTCAATACCCTTGATAGGTTTCAGGCTCAATACCCTGCTCATTGTGGTCTACCCTACTTTCAACTGTACCCACCTGGTGACTGTTCGCGCGCTGGCAACCTAATTGCCTATCTTTTTAGGGACATACACAGGTGACTATGGGGGTATACCACGGTACCTAGGAAAGACATCGGGCCACGCTTTGTAGAGTATACGCAGAGGGTGCTTCTATGTTTGAGTTGCACTTGCACCGGTAAGTTGCTCTAGTGTTGGTTGTTGTAACTGTTTTTCCAATTAGTTTAGTGTTTTCTTATCTTATCTTGTAGGGACTTTTTAGTGTGTGTTGTTTTTTGAATGGTTAGACTGCCCTAGAGTGTCTTTGATCTTCTCAGATAGTGGAGGATCATGAGATCCACCGGTCACGAAGGCTTCAGGGCTTATCACCGGTTACACTGAAGCCACCCCCGCCACCACTAAGGCAAAAGCTAGACCAACAAGGGTCTTTTGAAGCAACCGGGTCACAAGAAATTGTGCCCAACCAACATACGGAGGAATTGACTGTTTTAGACTTTGGAGCGAAAGCTCTTGGTCCACCTGAAACCTCAACCACTGATCTTTTGGCACCTAACATCATACCGATTCACCCTTATGAGTGACAGATAGTGTCGCACGCAGCAATGGAAACAAATTTTGTTACTCCTTCTGGGAATTCTTCAATTCCCACTATGGTTGTCACCACAGGAGAGTTTCCACCTCCTAACCGACCGTCACTGGTTTGAGCCACCATGGTCTCGGCCACCTCTACCTCGCATAGTGGTTTGATCCCATCTATGGTGGTGGCCACAACCCTTTTCCCATAAAGTGCGATAGGCCCTTCGTTCTCATACGAGATGCCTAGTTCAGGTACAAGTCCTGTACTTTCTTACTCCACTTCACAGACTTCAGGTCTGGGGGCAGGGAGCTCTAATGCTCCTCTGCAAGGCAACATGGAGGGCACTCCTGCTCCTTTTAATGCTTTCCCTTACGGGGGAGGTCATATACCTCCTTTTTCCCCTTCACTGAGCGACATGCACCAGCCATCTATTGGGCCACCTGCACACCATAGTTTACTTGGAGCAGGGAGTCAAGGACCACCTTCGCATAATATGTCAGTAGGTTCGACACCATTTTCTTTGTTCGGTGCATTTGGTAACAACGCCTTCTCGTCAGCTACTTTCCCGACTAGGGGCAACCTCGGTTTCGAACAACCTATTCCTATGAAGGGTACTATTCCTGTACAGGGGGAAAACCCAAGAACTTCTTCCACATCAGGGCCTTTGAATTCTTGTCAAGGATCAGCTCCTTCATTAGGAATGCTGATCTGGGGCAATTCTTATCACAGTCAATGGAACCCTGGACAAGGCACTATTCCCATCCCTATGGGATCGGCATGGGGCAACCCTTCCCAAAGTCCTCCGAATGTAATGCACGCCCATCCATCTACGTCCTATTTTAGAAATCAACCGATGATGTCTCCTCACACGCAAAATCCATATGTTGGTCATGGCCATGGTTTTTACCAAAACCCAAGCTAGCAGCCGAACTTTTCTTGGCAGCCTGGTGCCAGTCAAACTCTAGGTCCCTTTTTCCCAGGTTATCACCAACAACCCAAACTACCTTTCCTGGTAACCTTACATTTTCTAGACTTGACAAGGTTGTTGAATGACCCTATCTATCATGATCCACGTTGGCCTCCTATGCCAATGAAGTTTCCTTCATACATACCAAAGTTCGAATCCAATCCTAACGAAGATCTAGGCGATCATGTGACTACCTTCCACCTTTGGTGCTCATCTAACTCGTTGAAAGATGACTCTGTATAGTTGCAATTATTTCAACGTAATCTCATTGGGAGTGCCATGAAATGGTACATTGAGCTCAACTGCTCAAGATACTCTTCCTTTGGCGAATTGGCAATGGCCTTCCTAAACCATTTCCAATTACCTGTGAGATACGACACTGGCACAGAATTGCTAGCCAATCTCGCACAGAAAAAAGCAGACCATATCTCTGATCACATCTGAGAATGGAGATGCCAAAAGAGTTTAATTAAGGTACCAGTCCCACCTGCATTCCTACTCGAGTGGTTCCTTAAGTCTTTGGTCCCATAGCTATCCAAAGACATCATGACTTCAGGAGTTTTTTTCAAAGAAGATGCCATCATGAGAGCTCAATAACTTGAGCTCATCTATTCTCAGTCCAATTTATTATACAAGATCTTGCCAGATGCACCACGCTCAATACTTGATAAACCAGATAGAGAGCTAGACTACAGTAAACCAAGCACTTCTGAGAAGGGAAAAGAAGCCGAACTCCCATCTCTTCCTCTATAGATTGAGAAGACTTTGGGAGAAACAACGACATGCATCCCAAAAGTCACATTCAAAAAAGATTCTTACAACCCAAATGCAAGGGCCACCCAGAACTATTTTGTGGTGGAAGATTTGTCTCAAACCCCTTGTACGATGTTCGCTTTGGAGGTCCTCCAAAGCTACCCTTCCCAGAGGAAAGATTTGTTAATCACCCTAGGATATACTGAGACTTGTAATCCAGGTACCATCATGCTAGATACAACCAACTTAAAACCTCATCTATCATACCACATAGCATTTCAAATAGTAGTGGCTCACCCCATGAAAAATTTTACTCAAAATATTTTCCACACGGTGGTTGATGAGGGCGCCTCGACATGCGTTATGTCGTTGGCATGTTGGAAGGCCATTGGCCAGCTCGTTTTGTCTCCATCACCCACTCTTCTCACTGCTTTTGACGGTCATTCATTCTGACCACATGGTATCATTCCCTCTTTTCCCGTGCAATTGGGAGGGAAGACCATGTGCGTTGAGGTAGAGGTAGTCGATGCTTCTCTCGACTATAATCTTTTGTTAGGAAGGAGTTGGACATATTCCATGCAAGCAGTGGTTTCTATAGTTTTCTGGGTCTTGTTGTTTCCACACGAGGACGAGATTGTGGCCATTCATCAATTGTCTTTCTCCAGATCTGACCCTTCATTGAGGGTGTCTGCGGTCCCGATGATTGATAATCCTAAACCAAGCATAGTCAATATAGGGGTTGGTTTGTGCCCATCTTTGATGGGTACCTTCGATTACCCTCCCCCTCAAGGCGATGTCAAGTTCATATGCAACGACCATAAGATTTAGATTTTCCAAGTTTCATCGTTTCACATAACTTACTTCACCGATCTGTGGATACTTCCTTCCCCATTGGCCATGATGGAGGGGACAGGGCATCCGAGCATGTCCATCCCCTTGTCCATAGCTGAAGTAGCGTACTCTTTAGTCCAGCAAGATTTAGCCAACCCAGATCCAACTCCTGCACAAGAGTTCGATTCGCTTCTGGAGCCTATTTGGGCTCAAGTTTCTCTCGCTAACACCGATTCGTTAGACTTAGTCTTGCTCTCTGACGAAGCAGTAATTGAAGAAATGACTAGTCCGGACAAACCCTGGGATGATCTTCATCATAGATCATACTTTCTCCCAGAGTTAAGTAGAATCAAGGCTGAAGAATTCACCTTGACTATGACTGGAGATAGGACTTGTCCTATTAATCCCTTATCTATACACGATGTCTATGTTGAGGGTAATATGGCAACCATCGCTGAAACCATACTGATCAATATCTCCAGAATCCATGGCATCGTGGATAATGTTTTCGTCAGAGCTAACTACTCCCCCAGAGAGATTCAAATCTACACATATCTATTTAAAGAATTCAGTGACATTTTTTCCCGGTCTTACGAGGAAATGCTAGGCATCAATCCAAAAATAGTTGAACATGAAATCACAACTTATCTAGACGCCAAGCCTGTCCGACAGAAGCTTCATCTAGTTAACCCCAGGAAAGCAGCAGCCATTAAGGTTGAAGTTGAAAAACTACTAAAAGACGGTTTTATCTATCCTATCCATTTGACCTAATGGGTGTCAAACCCCGTGCCGATCAATAAAAAACAAGGCACAATTTGTGTATGTACAGACTTCCGTGATTTGAACAAGGCCTGTCCCAAAGATAATTTTGCCACACCATTCATCGACCAGATAATTGATGAATGTGCAGGTTGTGAGGCCTTCTCTTTCATGGATGGTTTTTGGAGATATAACGAAATACAAATCAAACTCGAAGACCAGCACAAAACAACATTCATCTATCCATGTGGTACATTCACGTATCGTAAGATGCCTTTTGGTCTCAAAAATGTTGGAGCCACCTTTTAGCGGTCCATGTCTTTTTCTTTCCATGAACTCAAGCATATAGTCGAGGCTTATTTAGATTATTTAGCATCTATATCTCGCAAGAGAACAGATCATCCCACACACCTCTGACTTATCTTTGAGCGTTATCGCTACTTCCGGATTCGCTTGAATCCAAAAAAGTGAAATTTTTTCATAACATTAGGATGTTTGATAGGTTTCATAGTGTCAACAATAGGGATCATGGTCTATCCTCTCAAGGTTGAGGCAATAATTTAGTTGTCCCCCCACGCACAATCCTTCAACTTTAGAGTCTACAAGGCAAGGCGATTTTTTTAAGACACTTCATCGCTAACTATGCCGAGATCACCAAAGGCCTTATGCGCTTACTGAAGAAAGACATTTCTTTTTATTGGGACAATGCCATTCAATGCTCTTTCACGGCATTGAAACATGCCCTCACAACTTCCCCTCTGCTCTGGCCACTTAACTATAACAAGGATTTCTTATTATATCTAGCTGCAGTAGAGTCAACCATTGGCATGTTCTTAGTTCAGGAATATGACTTGTTCTCAGAATATGTGATCTATTACCTAAGCCAAGGCCTCGTAGGGCTAGAACTCAATTATTCTCATATCAAAAAAACTTGCATTGGAAGTAGTACATGCTGTTCAATGGTTCCATCATTATGTTTTGTTTCGCAAGACCACCGTCATTGTTGTTGTGAATCCATTTTAGTACATGTTGACACGACATGTAATAGGTGGAAAGATCAGTAGATGGATAGTCATCCTCCAGGAGCTTGACTTAGATTTCATTTCAGTGAAATCCAAAAAGTCACTGGTCTTCGTAGAACTTATTTCGAAACTTCCGGTTGAGTCAGGTGATCTTGTGCCCGAAGAGTCGCTTATCAGAGGAGATATGTTTTTGATCACCTCTTCGGATCCCTGGTGTGGAGATATACTTATCTATATCTAGAATTTGAAGTTCCCCACCTCTGCTTCTCATGATGAGCGTCGACGCATATGCCATCAGGCTAAGAATTATCTCATACTCGATGATACATTGTATCGGAGAGGTGTAGATTGCATCCTGCACCAATGTCTCACTCATGAAGAAGTAGTTATCATGCTTAATGATTGCCATATTGGAGCTTGTGGTGTTCATTTGTCTGGGTTGGAAACAACCCAAAAGATTCTACGAGTAGGTTACTTCTGGCTGACACTAATCAAAGATTGTATCGAATCGGTCAAGAAGTGCCCCCGTGCCAAATCTTCTCTCAGAAGATGAAGGCACATCCCGCTCCCATGTTTCCTTTCATCACAGTTGGTCCCTTCACCAAGTGGGGGATTGATTACACTACATGCAACCCTCCTTCAGCAAGGGGGCACCATTATATCATCGTAGTTGTATACTACTTCACAAAGTGGGTCAAAGCTATGCCAACGTTTAAAGATGCTGGAGAGATTGCATCTCTCTTTTTATTCAACTAGATAATAGCAAGGTTCGACATCCCAAGGGAGATTATCACTGACCATGGTAGTCACTTTCAAAACTAGTTGATGACCAAGTTAATGTCAAATCTTGGGTTATGGCAGGAACATTCGTCACCCTACTACCCCCAAGAAAATAGTCAGGTGGAAGCTGTGAATAAAACTCTTAAGACCATTCTACAACGAACGATCAACTGAGCCAAGTCAAATTGGCATTTGATGTTATACTCGGCATTATGGTCTTACCGAAAGTATGTTAAGACTGCAACCTATTTCTCACCTTTCCAACTCATTTACAAGCTGGAGGCAGTCTTGCCTATCGAATGTTAGATCCCATCTCTAAAGTTGGCAATACAATTATTGCCATACACTTCTCCACTTGAAGAGCAGTTATTATACCTGGAGCAACTCAATGAGCATCGTCATGATGCGGCCCTAGACAACGAGGCTCACAAACAGAAATTCAAGTGTCAATATGATAGGTCCGTTCGTCCTCAGATTTTTTCTGAAGGTGACCTTGTCCTGGTCTATGACCAAGATAAGGACCCCCTGGGGGTAGGAAAATTCAAACCCATGTGGTTCGGACCTTTCATCATAAAAGAGGTTCTAAAGAAGGGTGCTTATCATCTGGTTGAATTTGAAGGGAATGCCTTGGCAGAGCCTAGAAATGGAATCTACCTCAAGAAGTATTACTCATAGGTAGGTCACCATGGGTAACTTTTTGTAACATATGTATAGTCTTTGTACTATTACTTTCTATTATTTTTTTAGTGTTATGGACTTGTTGTTTTGATGTATCTTTCGTCACTGTGGTAGATGTCAAGTGAACCCGAGGTGTTCATTGGGTACACAGATGGTGCTATCCGACACACTCGGAGGCTTTCCTTCCCAGCTTGGGTAATTTTTACACCTCGAGGCCAGCTATTATCTTCCGGAGGTATATTCTTAGGTGACACAACAAACAATGTCGCTGAGTACAGTGTAGTTCTTGAGTTGCTTCGTGATGATCTATCATTTGGTATATCTCATCTCCGGGTATATCTCAACGCTTAGCTAGTTGTGTCTCAGTTAAATAGAGTCTACCGTGTTCATGATCCGACTTTACATCGACGATTCCTTAGGGTACATCTCTTAGAACGAAGATTTGATTATATTATATATTTTCATGTTCCTAGGAGATTAAATCAAATTACAGATACCCTAGCTAATCAAACTTTAGATTGGCATCTTGCACACATATGAAAGGACATACACATAAACATGTAAATACATTTTTTGCAAAAAAATGATGATCCTTAAGACACAAAAATACATAAAAATCCATATATAACATCATAGTCACCAGAGTACATAGATGGACACAAGCGCCTAAAAAATATGACCAATAACGAGTCACGGGTCTTGTGCCCTCAAAAACTATATACAAGTAGTGCTCTCGGCATGCAAAACGCCTAACTAAAGTCAAGGCCCGTGGGCCCTGTTGTACTGATCTACAACGTTGGCTAAATGTCGAAACAATCAGACCCACATCCATGGTGACCCCACTACATGAGGTTGCATCGATGGTGGCAGGTCCTCAATATCTGCCATAGGGACCATGTGAGTGAGCGCAATAAAGTTTCCCTCGACTCGTCTCAACACCCTCTCAGCCTCCCTGGCTGGAAGATCTCCTGCTGCTGTTGGTCCCTCTGCAGCGGTAGGTGCGGCCCTTGGCTGAGGATGATGCTTTTTCCAGGCATAGTGCACAAGTCGCATTGGTCCCACATCTGCATGAAACAAACACATATCCATCAAATACTTTGGGATATAAAAAAAATGATATATAACAAAAACAACATAAAAATTACATATGTTTCACAAAAACAAAAAACAATGAAGTAAACTTACCCATTGTTAGGACCACGCTATGCACCTTTTTGCCTATACCTTTTGTCATTATTATACCCTTCATCACTAGTATTTAGACTCACATTATCACCTCACCTGATCATTCCAAGGTATACAACGTTCTTTCTCATTATTATATGCTTAATCTGTTTTTCATAACACTTTACATTACTTTTGGTATTAAC
>JASDQU010336272.1:0-11229 GCA_032191745.1 Picea mariana | reverse complement strand
ATTATTGATCTGCATGTTTGGTTTCTTTAGTGACTCCCTACGATCTGCAATGGGCCAAAGATCCATTTCAGTTTTGTATTAGTGTTCTATTTACCCCTTTCAGTTGCTTTGAAAAAAGAGAAAAAAAATATTTAATTCAGTTTTTCTGTTTGAAGCAATTTAAAAATATATATATATTTTTCAGTTTGGTAAAGTAGTTAGAGTTGGTTATTTACTAAAAAGGAAAAAGAGTTTGTTTTTTAATTTCTTTACTGATTTCTTGAAACATAAGTAGCTTGTAGTCAAGCAAAAATTCGTTTTAGGTCTTCTTTTTAAAGGTCTTGAAAAAAGTTAGTTAAAGAAAAGTTGGTTACAAAGAGTTAGTTGTAAATCTTTCCTTTTGATTAGAAGTAATTTTTCTTTCAAGTTTCATCTTTTTCTCCTCTTTTCGTCTCTTATAACATCACTAGTTTCACCACCATATCCATTGAGTAAATAAATCCATTAAAACAAATGCTAATTCTAAAATTAATTAGACTTTTTATGTTTGTAGGGTCAACCAACTAGTTTAGGGTTAGGGCCTTGAATTAGGTTGGAGAGGAAACTCTTCAAGACCGTTAAAAAACATCAGAGTCAGAGTTGGGGAGTGTTAAAGTCTAGTGTCATAAAATTTATCTGGAACCCCCCTCTAACACATGGGATAAACACAAGGTTGTGTGAGGAAAGGAAATGAAAATAACCCCTCCAAAGCCGGACTAAACGTAGTGGCGAATGCATATTGAGGATCTGTGGCGGGAATACTACCGACTGCATTTGCCTACGGAGCTTCATGGATCTTGAATCCATTCGAGATCCTATGTTTTCTTTCATACCACTTGCTTTCGATACCCTCGATAGGTTTCAGACTTGTTATCCTTCTCATTGTGATCTTCTCGACAGTTGATTGTACCTTCCTGGTGACTAACTACGAGTTGGAAACTTAGTGTCCTATATTCTAGGGACTTGCACGGGTGACTGCGAGGATATACCGTGGTACCTAGGGTAGAAATTGGGTCACACTTCACAGAGTATACCTAGAGGGTGCTTCCGTGTTCGAGTGGCACTTGCACTAGTTAGTTCCTCTAGTGTTGGCTAGTGTAATTGTTCTTCCCACTAGATAGTTGTTTGCTTGATTTGTCTTATAGGAATTTTTCTAGTGTGTGCTTGATTTCAAACACTAGTTAAGCCTTACTGTGTCATTTAATATTTTCACAAAGTGGAAGATCAAGAGCTCCACTGATCGTGAAGGCTTCAGGGATTGTCGTCGGTTGCATTAGAGCCACCTCCACCACCGTTACGATGAAGACTTGACCAAAAAGGGTTGTTCGAAGTGACCGGGCTGCAATAAAATGTGCTCAATCCTACTCCAAGAGGATATTATTCTACTCCGGAGGAACCTATTATTTCTGACCTTGGAATGGAATATTTTGGACCAGCCAACCCTCTGATTACTGACTTGTCAGCGCTAATCTTAGTACAAGTTGTCCCTCCTAAGGTGACACCTTCCGAGCGTCATAAAGTCTTACAAGAAACCATGGAAGAAAATGATGCTACTTCATTCAGGAGTCCTCATACTCTTGTTTATGCTACTACCATAGGAGGCATCTTGCCTCCTAACCCATGTTCTCCAGTTTGGACCACAGTGGTCTCGACTCCATCTACCTCAGGCAGTGGTTCGATACTATCATCGACGACCACCACTTCTCCGTTTATGCAGAGTGCGACATGCCCTCCATTCTCATATGGGATGCCTGAATTCGATTCAAACTCAGTCCTTACCTACTCCACCTTATAGACTATGGGTTTGGGGGAAGGGATCTCAAACGATCTCGTGCAAGGGTATATAGGGGGCACTTCATTTCCCTTTAATGATATCCCTTACGGTGGGGGTCATATACCTCCTCCGTCCTCCTCGCTCGATGGTGCTTTCATCAACCCATCGAGATGAATGCTAATTACATCTTGTTTGGAGCAGTAAGTTTAGGACCTTCGTCTTACACTACACTAGTGGGATCCATGCCATTATTTTTGTTTGATGTGATTGGGAACAACGCTTTTTTTTTACTACCATCTCAGCTAGGGGCAACCCCATTTTTGGGAAACAAAACCCTGTGTAGGGTACTATTTCTACACAGGGAGAAAGTACATGAGTTTTCTACTCTCAGGGACTTTGGAATTCTTGGCAGGGATCAGTTCCCTCACAAGGGATGACAGTCAGGGGAAACCCCTTCTATGGTCAATAGAACCCCATGTAGGGTTTAGTACTTATGCCCATCGGATCGGCTGGGGGTATCCATTTCCAAAATCCTTGGAACACAATGCAGGGAGAAATCCCCTCCCAACACATGTCCAATTAAGGGAGTCAGCCGATGATATCCTAGCAAACAAAGTTTTCGTACACTGGTCAAGGCCACGGTTTCTACCAGAACCCTAGTCAGCAGTCCAAATTTTCCTTGCAACCTGGTGCCAGTCAAACTCTAGGACCCCTTTTTCTTGTACATAGTACTCAACCCAAACTACTGTTTCTCACAACGCTACATCTGCCAGACTTTTCAAGGTTTCTCAATGATCCAATTTGTCATGATCCATGTTGGCCCCCCATTTCGACTAAGTTTCCCTTGGATATTCCAAAATTTGAAGGCAAGCATGGCGAAGACCCAAGTGATCACGTGCCAACCTTCCACTTATGGTGCTCTTCAAACTCACTACGAGATGACTTCGTCCAATTGTTCCTTTTTCAACGCACTCTTATCAGGGGTGTCGCAAAATGGTATATTGATCTCGACCGCTCGAGGTATTCTTAGTTTAATGACATGGCGATGGTTTTCCTAAACCATTTCCATTTACCTGTGAGATACGATGTCGACACCGAATTGCTGGTCAACTTTGAGAAAACTAAGGTCGACTATATCTCTGATCACATCCAAGAATGGCGACGTTGAAAGAGATTGATTAAGGTATAGGTCCCACCGATTTTCTTGATGGAGTGGTTCCTGAAGTCTTTGGTACCAGTTATATCCAAAGATGTAGCAACTTCTGGAGTGTTTTCAGAGGAGGAGGCAATAATGAGATCGCAACATCTCGAACCGATTTACTCTCGGTCTAGCTTGCTTTATGAGATCTCTCTAGATGCACCACAGTCCATCCTTGAAAAGGCCAAACAAAATCCTGGACCCCGTGACAATGGTATTGTGGGCTCAACATAAGAAAATTCCATTGATCCGTTGCCAAATCAATTGTAACAATTGTCGAGACAATAGACTGTGGCCAACCAGACCTCTGGTTCAGCTGTTCCCCCTACCCAAATGTCAAACATACACAATGTGTATTTGACTAACCTAAAGGCCAACCAAAAACCTAAAGGAAAGAAGAAAAAATAGAACAAGAAGGGTAAAGGGGAAAAAAGGCTAATAACAATGATAGCGGGGGAAAAACAGAGAAAAGAAAGTTGAAGTATCCTTGTAACCTTTCCACAAAGGACCACCTGAATCACCTATGCCCTCAACTTGTGGAGGCTCAAAATATATTGGTGCAACAACATCTTGTTGTGCTAACGAACCCATTCCCACATGGGAAAAACATGGCTCAAGATTCAACATCCTTGAGAGCGGAAGGGGGTAGTTAGGGACCCCCCTGCGTCTACCGGTAATAACTCGGTCGCGAATGTTTACATATTGAAAGGTGATGCTCATATCACAAGCAGCCAGGATTACAAAATGCCAGAATCTACCAAAAAGGGTAAAGAAGCCACAAACCCACCAGTTCCTCTCCAAATTGAGAAGATGATGGGAGAAACTATGACACACATCCCAAAAGGTGAGTTCAAGAAATCTTCTCATAATCTGAACGCAAGGGCTGCCCAGAACTACTCCATTGTGGAAGATTTGGCACAAACACCTTGCATGATGTCTGCTTTTGAGGTCCTCTAGAGTTTCCCTTCACAGAGAAAAACCCTATTATCCACCTTGGGATCCGCAGAGACTTGTAACCCATGCGGGGTCATTCTCGATCCAACTGACTTGAAACCTTGTCTTCCTTACCACGTGGCATTTCATATAGTAGTGGCTTACACCACAAAATGGCTTACTTGAAATATCTTCCATACGGTGGTTAACGAGGGTGCCTCGACTTGCATGATGTCGTTGGCATGTTGGAAGGCCATTGGCCAACCCATTTTGTCTCTGTCTCCTACATTGCTTATGACATTCGATGGTTATTCATTTAGACCACATGGAATCATGCCTTCTTTCCTCATGCAGTTAGGAGGAAATCTCGTGTGCGTTGAATTTGAAGTGGCTGATGCACCTCTGGACCACAACCTCTTTTTAGGAAGGAGTTGGACCTATGCAATGCATGCAGTGGTTGCTACAGTCTTTCAGCTCTTGTTGTTTCCACATGAGGGCCAGATTATGACCATTGACCAATTTTCTTTCTCTTGTCCTGACTATTCATTGGGGGCATCCACGGTCCCGATGATTGATAACCCTCAACTCATCACCGTCAACATAGGGATTGGTTTGTGTCCATCATTGATGGGTACTTTCGATTACCCGCCATCTTCTAGAGATTTCAATCATATATCGACTGCCCTTGACCAGCCTATGGCTGAAATTTTTCAAATGTCGTCGTTCCGAACAACTTACTTTCATGATCCGTGAACTCTTCCTTCCCCATTGACCTCGATGGAAGGGACAAGGCATTTTGGCATGGACATGCCCTTTTCTGCGGCTTAAGTTTCATACAAAATTGTCCAGCAAGCTTCGACCAACCCCGATCCGACTCCTGCACAAGAGTTAGATCCAGTTCTCGAGCCTATTTGGGCTCAAGGTTCTCTTGCCACTATAGATTCTTTAGACCTATTCTTGCGCTCAGACGAGGTGATTCTTGAGGCATTGACTGGTCTAAAAAGACCCTGGGATGATCTCCATCATAGATCTTACTTCCTCCCAGAGTTAAGCGGAATAGAGGCGAGTGGA
This sequence comes from Picea mariana, assembly GCA_032191745.1. NCBI lineage: Eukaryota > Viridiplantae > Streptophyta > Pinopsida > Pinales > Pinaceae > Picea > Picea mariana. Next base: position 6,235 of record JASDQU010336272.1, on the reverse strand, counting down.
TTTTTTTTTACTATGACTGGATATAGGTCTTGTCCTATTAATCCTCTGGCTATGCACATAGTTTACGCTGAGGGTAATATGGTGAGTATCGCTGAAATGTTCCCCATAGATACCTCCAGAACTCTTGGGTTTGTCGAGAATGTTTTTTTCAGAGAAGACTCCTCCCCCAAAGAGATTCGAATTTATACGGATTTATTTATATAATTTTGCGATGTTTTTTTCTGGTCTTACGAGGAAATGCCAGGCATAGACCCAAGAATCATCGAACATGAAATAACAACTTATCTTGATGCCAAGCTAGTCCAACAGAAGCTTCATCTGGTAAATCCTTGGAAAGCAACAACGATTAAGGCTAAAGTAGATAAATTTCTTAAATCCAGTTTTATCTACCCCGTGCAGTTGATAGAATGGTTGTCAAACCCCATTCCGGTTAACAAGAAACATGGTACAATTCATGTGTGCATGGAATTCCGTGACTCGAATAAGGCCTATCCAAAAGATAATTTTACCACCCCATTCATCAATTAGATTTTCGATGAATGCGCAGGATGCGAGGTCTTTTCATTCATGGATGGTTTTTTGGGATATAACCAGATTCAAATCAAACCCGAAGACAAAAATAAAACAACTTTTAATTGTCCTTGGGGCACATTCGTGTATTGTAAGATGCCTTTTGTCCTAAAGAATGTTGGAGCCACGTTTTAGTGGGCCATGTCATTTTCTTTCCACGACCTTAGACATATAGTCGAGGAATATCTTGATGATATAGCATCATGCTCTTGCAAGAGATTTGATCATCCCAAACACCTCCGACTAATCTTCGAACGATGTCGCTACTATCAGATTCACTTAAATCCTAACTAGTGTAGTTTATGCATGATGTCGGATTGTCTCTTAGGTTTCATTATTTCAACAACAAGGATCATGGTCGATCCTCTCAAGGTGGAGGTGATAGTTCAATTTCCTCCCCTGTGCACAATACCCCAGCTTCAGAACTTACAAAGGAAAGTGAAATTTCTTCGGCATTGTGGGAAACTATGTCGAGATCACTAAAGGGTTTATGCATCTATTGAAAAATGGATTCCCATTCTTTTGGGATGAAGTCTCTCGGCACTCTTTAGAAGCATTGAAATGCACCCTTACATATGCCCCTCTGCTCTGACCTCCCGATTATAACAGAGATTTCTTGTTGTATTTGGCCGCTACAGAGTCGACCATCGACATGGTATTGGTTCAAGAGGACAATCTTCTCTAGGAGAATGTTATTTATTACCTAATATGAGGCCTGGTTGGGTCGGAACTCAACTATTCCCATGTTGAGAAGCTTGCTTTGGAAGTAGTGCATGTTGTCCAACGATTCTATGATTACATTATTCTTCGCAAGACCATTGTCATTGTTGTTGTGAACCATTTTCAATATGTGTTGACACGATGGGTCATTGGAGTAAATATCAGTAGATGGATTGTAATCCTCCAGGAATTCAACTTGGATTTTGTTTTCACAAAATCCAAAAAGTTGTTGGTCTTTTCCGAACTCATTTTAGAACTTCCGATCGAATATAGTAATGTCACGCATGAAGAATCACCTAACAAAGGAGATATTTTTCTAATTGTATCTTCAGACCCCTGGTATGGAGATATACTAGTCTATATACAGACTTTGAAGTGCCTTGCTTCTGCTTCCCATGATGAGCGTCGACGAATTCTCCATCAAGCATGAAACTATCTCATACTCGATGAAACTTTGTATCATCGTGAGGTAAATTGCATTCTTCATCGATGCCTTATACACAAGGAAGCAGAGTTAATTCTGAACGACTGCCACACTGGAGCATGTGGTGGTCATTTTTATGGGTTGGCAACAACCCAAAATATTTTACGTGCTGGTTACTTTTGGCCTACGTTAATCAAATATTGTGTTGAGTCGGTCAAGAAGTACCACCCATGTCAGATCTTCTCTCGGAATATGTAGGCACATATTGCTCCCATGTTTCCTATCATTTATGTTGGTCCTTTCACCAAGTGGGGGATTGACTTTACTACATGTCACCCGGATTCAGCCAGGGGGCATTGTTACATCATCGCAGTAGTAAAATACTTCACAAAGTGGATCGAGGCTATGCCAATACTTAACAATGATGGAGAAACAATGAATATTTTCATTTTTAACCAGATAGTAGCAAGGTTCGACATCCCAAAGGAGATTGTCATTGACCATGCTAGTCACTTCCAAAAGAAAATGATGACTGAGTTAACATCAAATATTGGGTTGAGGCAAGAACATTCATCATTGTACTACCCACAAGCGAATGGTCAGGTTGAAGCTGTGAATAAGTCTCTCAAGACTATTCTTCAACGAAAGATCAATTCTGCCAAGTCAAATTGGCATTTGATGTTGTACTCGGTGTTTTGGTCCTACTGAACGTTTGTAAAGACTACCACTAGTTTCTCACCTTTTCAACTTGTATATGGGCTGGAAGCAGTCTTTCTTATTGAGTGCCAGATCCCATATTTAAAGTTGGTAGCGGAATTACTTCCAAACACTTCATCTATTGAGGAATGCCTATTATATCTCAAGCAGCTTGATGAGCAGCGTCATGATGTAGCCTCAGCCAATGAGGCTCAAAAGCAATGATTCAAGTGTCAGTATGATCTGTTGGTTCGTCCTTGGATTTTCTATGAAGGTGATCTTGCCCTAGTCTATGATCAAGACAAGGATCCCCTGGGGGCAGGAAAGTTCAAACCCATGTGGCTCGAACCGTTCATCGTGAAAGAGGTCTTAAAGAAGGGTGCTTACCATCTGGTTGAATTTGAAGGAAATGCCTTGGCAGAGCCTAGAAATGGGCTCTACCTCAAGAAGTATTACTCTTAGGTTGGTCGCCTGGGTGACTTCTTGTACATATGTATAGTTCTTATATAATTTTTGTCTTTTTATTTTATGGACGCATAGTTTTTTTTGTCTTATTTTTCACTATGGCAGATGTCAAGTGAATCCATGGTGTTCTTTGGGTTCGAAGATAATGCTAGCCGACACACTCGGAGGCTTGCTTCCATGGCTTGGGTGATTTTCACACCAAGATACCAGTTTCTATCTTCCGGAGGTACCTGTCTAGGTGATGCCACAAACAATGTCGTCGAGTACAATGCAGTGATAGAGTTTCTTTGTGACGCTTTGTCGCATGGAATTTATCACCTCCAGGTCTACTTAGATTCTCAGCTGGTTGTGTCCCAGTTAAACAAAGTTTATCGCATTTATGATCCTACTTTTCACCGATGTTTCCTTAGGGTAAGTCTCTTAGAACGTTACTTTGATTACATTACGTATATCCATGTTCCTAGGAGATTTAATCAAATGACACATACTCTAGCTAATCAAGTGTTAGATTGGCATGTTGCACACACATACACATGTAAATACATTTGTAAAAAATGTGATCCATAAGACGAATATAGATGTAAATATATATATATATATATATATATATATATATTCTCTCCCACTTATGTACTTATATGTAAATGTCATGAGTACATAAGTGGGAGAGAATTCCAAAAAAATAAGGTCCGGTATACATCACGGGGCTTATGCCCTCAAAAAATATACAAAGGTGCCCTCGGAACATAAAAGTCTATCCTATCTAAGCTCGGGGCCTAATGGCCCTACCATAATGAAAAACGATGTTGGAAAAATGCCAAAAGAGCTAGACCCAAGTCCATGCCACCCACACTACATGAGACTGCAAAGAAGGTTAGGGATCCTCGATCTCGTCCATAGGATTTGTATGAGTGAGCACAGTGAGGTTGCGCTCCACCCGCCTCAAAACTCTCTCAGCCTCTATAGCTAGAGGTCCCCCTGTGGCTATTGTTGGTCCCGCCTCTGGTCGAGGATGTCGTCGAGTCCTCGTGAATTCCTTCGGGCACACTGGTCCCACATCTGTACATAACAGATACAAAATTCAGTACTCTAATACATATATAAAAATGATATATATGAAAAAATTAAAAATTAAATAACTTTAAAAAATGTGAACTACCTATCTCTCCTCACTCCTCTCCAAGAGGCATGGGCATGTTTGGATCTCTAGAAAAGTTGATTCTAGCATAGGGGTAGTCCTCTATCACTGGAATCTATTATGCCCACCAGTCAAAACATTTGTCGTCAAAGGCCTCTATGGTCCTCCCTCCCCTTTTTCATGGCAACAATGCTATCCATATGCATACTTCTGGGAAGGAGGCCACATGCCCTCATACAATCTCTATAGGACTCAGACTAGGCACTCTCAAAGAAGAAGAATGAGCAAAGAATAGTGTCAAACTTGAAGTTCTTGTTGCTGTGTTCTCAACACTCTATCAATCATCTCTTCATGCATGTGAGCATGGTCGTACTCCAGTCAAATATATGTGCCTCCTGGCATTGAATGGCACAATGCATGTGTGCCCGAGAAGCCTGGCAAAGGGCTGCAGATCTCTTAATCCACCCAATAAGTAGCAAGATCACTCTCAGAGACAAACTGGTGATCTTGTGAATTGGCACTTGAGAACCGACCTTCTCAGTGCCTGCCTCACAGTACATCTGGATTTAGTCCTCGATGTTAAAAGGGCTAGGGGGAAATGTCCGCAGATTGACTGGTTCCCCTCTCCTCGAGAGTCCAGTCGAGAAGTAAATTTCCTCAGTTGTTAGAGTCAATGACTGTTCCTCTATCATGAATGCCTCTACATCCTAATGTCAGTAGTCAACTAGGGCATTCAGTAGCTTGGGTTGTGCCCTCATAAATGGACACCGAAAGAACTTCCACAACTCACATTGTTTCAATGCGACAATGGCAGCAGGGTCCTCGTCGACCAGTATATCAATGTCCTCATGTTCCCTCTCCCTCCAATGGACATACATAATGTTCCATGGAATATAAAAAGGGAGTTAGCTCTTGAATTTTAAATTTTTTCCATGCTTTTGAGGGTGTATGCGGGTTGTTTTGGTCATAGTCGTGTATGTACGCGTGCATAGTGTTTTCTTCCTGAGTACATATGTGGGTTGTCCTAGGAAAACCTATGTATATGTAGGGACTCTCTTTTTAGGAGAGTGTGCCCCCTCAAAAACAAAAATAAATGCATAATTTAAGAATTGAAATGCAAGAGGGATACATTTGTACTTACTTGGTCCGAGCATAAGTTCATTTCGTCCTCTGAAGCTCCAGGAATCAACTTCTTTAGAAAAGGGGATTTTTCTCCTTTTGGTCAATTTTCAAAATGCAATGGTGAAAATTAGTTGTCAGCTTCCATTTATAGACTTTTTTGGCCCTTTTTGCCACTTTTTTGACCCCCTTTATCATTTTTCCTGGCTTGGAAATCATTTGATTCAGTTCTTGAGTTTATTATTGGATGTTATGATACACTTTTCCTTTTGGTTTGGTAACTTTTTGGGGGATGGGTCACTTTAAATGTCCTTTGGTAAAAGTCATTTTTTCCAACTTTTTGCATATAAGTTAGGATTTCACCTCCACTTTTTGCATCTCGTTGTCTTTTCTACTTTTCCATAGGATTGATCCCACTGAATTGCGACACAAAACCTTCATTGCTGCTCTAGAAGTGTCATGATTAGGTGGCAGAGCCTACCTTTACATGGATTCCCTAGATAGATCCTTGTTGCATTTTGGCATCCATGTTGTCTATAATGACTATAGGCTCGAGAGTACTTGTTAGTCCTATCATGTTTATGACATTGAGCCTCATTCGTCTGATGCACCATCATTCTTGGCCTCACCCTCGGGACTCCCAAAATGAGCAAGCTTTGTTGTCTTTCAAGCTCGCTTTGAAATACGAAAGTAACATCCAACAAGACTGCATTTATTCTTTTCGATCTTGTCTGGATTAATTGAGAAAAGTGACCCATAGTCTTCTTTATGCTCTTTTCAGAGTCTCTAAACATGAAAAGATTGCTGAGCGATCTTGTTTCCCTTCACACTCGCCAAATTCAAATTTGAAGGCACGTCTGTCCACCGGTAGTTTACCCCTTTTTCGGTCTGGATGGTCATTCGTACAAATAAAGGTATGCTCTAGGAACTTTGGTTCACTAGAAGAGTATTCTTAGGCACAAGCTTAACCCTTTTTGGGTCTGAGGGACTAAATTTTTGAAAAATGAACATTCTCCTTGGTTTTGGTATATCACCTTTTTCGGACCTTGGAGATTACTTACGAAAAAGGAACCTCCACAGAGTCCATAGTTAAGCTCTTTTTA
>JASDQU010336270.1:0-12626 GCA_032191745.1 Picea mariana | reverse complement strand
ATTGCTTTTCCTTTATGCAATTTCCTGCTTTCCTATATTAATGTTTCCTTCTTTCCTAGATTAGTTTCATTTCAGCAATTTAGATTAGATTACTTCTACTTCAGTCCTGCATATATAGTGTGTGTGCTTTGTAAGCCTACGAACCTCAGATTGACAAATTAAATGGTTGGAAAAATACTACAACGGAATTAAACGACAATATTTCCGCCTAACACTGCCCTATTCAGTAAGGGATCTATCTTTCCTAGCTCATATTGTCTAATTAAATTTTGTAACTCTTGTACAACGCTTTCATCCTGAATCAACTTAATACAAATATGTAAAAAGTCCATGAGCTTGATTACCTCTTTTCCTTCTCTAGGGGAAGCAGACTAATCAAATGCATGGGGCATTCCATACTCTCTTACTTCTGGTCTTGTCTTTGATGAAGAACCTTGGTCTCCTCTAAATTCTTTTCGTGTTGCCTCAAACATTTGTCTTTCTTTCTTTGCATCAAAGGCTTGGGTCTTCTCTGTAGCTTTCCTGATTCCTGAATCTTCTGTAATCTTCCCTTGGGTCAGTCTGTCTTATCCTGTAACAGTGCCTCCTTTGGTTATAACAATGACTCTAGGGTCTCCTCCATGAGGTTCATCATATATCGGTTTCACTTGCGGGTTCTTCCGAGGTCCTCATCTTTTCCGAAGCTTAGCTAGCAACACAGGACAATCTTCTATAACATGGTCAAACGAGTTGTAGTAGCTGCAAGTGGTACAAGGGTTCTGACAATCCCTTGCAAGGTGTCCTGGTTGTGTACTGTTATAACAGATGATTTTTCCTCGGCCTCGACCCATTCCTCCTCCTCGTCCTCTTCCTCTGAATCCACCGTGAGGATTGAATTTTCCTCTCCCAGGAGAGTTATACTACGTAGCATTTCCTTCTTGCTGTACTTCACCTTGGATCTTATATATGTCTCTTGACCTTTCATGCATGAGATCATAATCCCTACAGACTTACAGAATGTACAGTACAAATTCGTAGGTGTCTAAACATACTTTTGCATATAATAACACTCACCAGTACAATGTTTGTTTCTGCATACCTCACACCAAGGTAAGGTGACTTGATTCAAGGGGCTCAGAGCTCCAGAAGCCAAGTATTCATTGAATAGAGGGTGGTGTTCCTTGTCATGACCTTTTGATCTGCATCTAACACACCAAATATCTTCTCTTTTATCTTTTCCCTTGTCTTTCTTCATATCTTCGACCTGTAGAGACAAAATAGTTAGATGACTTAAGATTTGACTCATACCTGAGCTGGATTCTCCCGTAGGGGTTGATTCAAGCTTCATGGCGATCCATGGCGATATCCAGCGCCTCATCCTATGAAGAAAACTTATGTTGCATCAGGGGAACTCTAATGTTCGGTAGGAGGGAAACAATGAACCATTATTTGTTTTGTTCATCTGGGATCTAGAAAGTTAATCAGCCTGTCAATGTTTTGAATCTCTTATCGAATTCCCACACAGGTTCAAACACCTTCTACTTGAACTCTTTCAACTTTGTGATACATTGGGATTCTGATTTAGGTTTCTTGAATTCTGCAATCAATGCGTTCTTGATCTGATTCAATGGATTAGGCTGTGCAAGTCCTTGGACAAGCTTCATGTATCAACTCAGTGCGCGATCTATGAGAGTTGTACTGAACTGGGTTCTTTTGACAACTTCATCTGTGACATTCTTAATGTTCCATACAACTTCACACAGAAACCAGTGCTGATCAGGATCTTCAAATCCATCTCCCCTAAAGATAGGAAGTCTCATCTCATCTGCCATAGATCTTACTAGGGTTACTGACTGAATATGTGGTGGACTACTATGGACAGTGATCTGGATGCTCTAGTGACTAGGATTACTCTGGTTTCTTAATACTAAATTGACAGGAAGGATAATAGTACTTACTTCAATGGTCTATGTGGTTTCTGAGCCTTCAGGTCCTCCTTGGTGAAGCTCTTCAACTTGTCCTTCCTCTATCCTGGTGGGTTCTGAATGTTCTTCGTCCATCATATCTGCTTCTTCTCCACTATAGAAACCCTCCTACCCATAGTTCTTCTTAAACAAGTTCACAAGATGGACTTCTCTGAACACTTTCCCACTGCGCGTATGTCCAACTTATGTGTCGTTGTCGCTGTCCGATTTTTGAACATTAGCCTTTCTGAATCCAACCAATCTATTGCATCTTCAAGATGTTCTTCTCATGCAACAACATCTTGAGTCTCAACTTCAAGAATTGTAAAAAAATTCCTCTAGGTCCCTTAAAGAAATATCTCTCAGCTTGGTATTATGACTCTACCCTGTCAACAACAAACTCTATGATGTACCCTCCAATGGTACTATCAAACCAGTGATCTATTGCTCGTGATATGGTGTTATCTTCTTCCTTGACCTTCTTGATCAGCTTCGACGTCCAGACCACAGGAAGTCTAGATTAGATCTCAAACTGGGTATCGACTAATCTAGCTAACCACTCGTATAGCTCTTGATGGATTCCTCCAAAGAATATCTCGTGTTTATCAGTAAAAATATGCTTCTCCAACCAGTCCTCTGAACTAAGATTAGGATTCTTGATATGGGCTTCAGTGAAGTCCTTTTCTTGATCTTCTATCCACTTTTGATTTTCTTTCTTCGATGGAAACCACCTTGACATTCTTTTAAAAAGATTCTTGTCTCGGCAACATAACCATTTGTTGGCACAGGGGAAGACCCAGGGTTCAGATCCAAGAGTGCACCAACAAGCCCTAGCTACTGGCCCTTTCAACAACACCTATGAAGAAGATGAAATCTCACCCAAAGTAGCTATGAGGGGGTTGCAGGACAGAGATGTATACAACCAAGGGGAATATCAAGTGGATCTAACACAGGAACAACAAAACATTCATATATCACTTATCAGCTTGATCTACTCCATGCATCTATCAGATCTACCTTAGCAATGCAATAACAGTATATGAAGGACAAATACAAAATACCAATCATACACAACACAAAATATACGTGGTTCACCCTCTCTCTAGGGATACATCCACGTAACTATGCTATATTATATTTATGTAAAGCATATAGTTCTTATATGCACTCTGAGCTAGCAGATCTTCTCTTCTCCTATCTATCTCTCCCCTCCCTGTGCACCCAGCTGTAGGGTCGATCTTCGCACCTAGCTGAAGATATTACAATCCAGAAGGCTCTTGTGCCCAACACTTCTCTCTCTCACAATACTCTTCTCTCGACCAACTCAATATCAACAGTAACAATAACAACACATCAACCCAAAAGTACTAACCCAACCTAGGCCCTTTAGACCTCTATTTATACTTTAAAATCATTCACCGACTTCCTTAGGCTGAAACCTAAGTGTCCAAAAACCTAGATACCAAAACCCTAGGTGTCTAAAACCCTAGGTCAACTTGACCCGTGTTTTCAAGGCTTTGCCAGCCTATCCTTCCTTCCTTCTCGCGTGGTGCTCCAAAGCATCTACTGGTGGATTTTTCCTCTTTCTAAGTCATCCACGATCCTTCTTCCTTGCTTATCTATCATCCCCAATCTCTTTGTCCAACGAATTTCTTTCTTGGGCTTTGCTCCTTCTTTTCTACTATTTTGCTCGCTTCGACCCAGTATCAGTCACTGTGTCTTCCGCAAAGTTTTATTTTTCCCTTTTCTTCCTTGTTCTTCGCTTCCTTCCATAACCAAGGGCCAACAAGGAGCATCGTCAGTGAGCACGCGTGGTAGGACAACTGAGCACCTGGGAATCATTTCAGAATCTTAAACGCTGGNGTTACTGCGAATATTTTAGAGCTCATTAAAAAATAGAAGAAGATAAAATGCTTGGAAGCTAAATGATCACGAGTGATCCGGGAGTTTTCACTCCTAGTCTTGAATGTAACTGAACTAAGGTAGCAGTTAGGTTTTTTTTTTGAGTAGACAAGTAGTCGGGGGGGAACCCTAAGGACTCTTTGAGATAAATAGAGGTTTTCTACGCCCAAATGAGGTTGTTGCGAGTTAGTAGGAAATTTCTGAGTTTTTATTTGTTGTTTGATCATAGTTGTAGCCATTTTTATTTCGAATTAATATAACAAAGGAAAATTGATCCAATGCATGGTGTTGTTCTTGTTTGAAATTCCCTGTTACTGTTGTTTTCATGAATGAATGAATTTCGTTACGAATATATGAAATTGTGAAATGTTTGCATAAATTTCAATTGTATCTCTTTGGTTGAGTCTGTGCAAGGTGTGCACATAGTCCGCAAGGAGTGCATTGACATAATCTGTTTTGATTCCGAAGCTCAGAAGAGATAGTGTGAAATTTTCCCTTTGCAAAGAGTGCAAAGTGACTGTTGCAAGGCGTGCACATTCATCCGCAAGAACTCAATCCTTGCATAAGAATATGTTGCAATGAGGGCACAAATCCGAAACTCGACTAAGTGTCAAAGTGATATTTAATAAGTCAAGAGAGCAGAAGATGATAAATATCAGGAGGAGTAGTGCAAAGTTTCACGTAGAGTGCAAGTGTGCGCTAGGGCGAGGTCAAATTCCATTGACAAAATATCAGGAGGGAAAACACCATCGAGACCCAAAATCATTGGGCTCACAGAAGAATCAAAGGTTGAAGCCTTTGACACTTGGGAATTCTTCCAAGTTGGGAGAAAGCGTAAGCTCAGGAGGAGGAGTGACAACTGCCATCAGATCATAAGCAAGGAGGAGATCTGGGCCATTGAAATTTACATCCAAACACCTAGAAGAGCATGCAAAGGAGAGGAATAGAACCTATCCGTTGGATCTGGGAGCGCATTGACCAACATCCATTGGATCCAGGTAAGGTGCACACACCTTAATCTTTTCAAAATTCACAGGGGAGGAGACTCATTGAAGTACCAAAGTTCTGAAGCAATCGAGACCGTCCATCATCGAGGTTGACAGGTGGAAGTAGATCCAAGATTTTGAGGATTCAGACTTCAGAAGATTTGCAAGGAGGACATTTGAAAACCTCCAAAGCAAGAAGTCGTGAAGTGGATCTTGACCGTCGATCTGGGAGGAGATCGGACCATCGATTCCTTTCGTTGGTTAGAATATTTCGAGATCAAGAATCTGGAAAAGAGAAGAGAGCTTCCTTCTGAATTCTCGAATCGTGAAGTCCTGATTTGGGAAGACGAGATTTGGACCATTTGATTATGGTATTTGTGGGTCGTTGATCTGACATGAGCAGAATTCAGAGTTTAGAATTCAGGAGAAAGGAGGTGAGATAAATTTCTGCATTCACGAAGTGAGAAGTCTCGAAGTTCTTGGGAGTTGGACCCTAGGTCATAGCCGAAGGTCACATCGTCAGAGGTTAAAGGAACGGAGATAACATTCTCTAGGCTCTTAGTTCGGATTTTAGGGATCATGAGAGTCGGGGGTGACTCGTAGAAAAACAACCAAAGCTCGAGATAACGAAGCACCTTTTGGATAGGCGTGTGGTCACAGCCGATGGTCATGTGGAGGAAGCTTTCACCCGGTGCTAGTTTGTGCAGGTGAGGTTTCACACAAGGACCTGTGGAATTGTTTTATTGAGGTTCCAACAGGGACTCGAAGAGTTGCTCCAACTCAAGGAGTTTGAAGATCCATTAACCAGGAGGTCACGCAGACCCCACCGAGGTGGGGCACTGCATCAAGTGGTATCAGATCTAAATTATTTTATGCAGATGACAAACAAAGGAGTTCGAAGGTGTACTTTGTGTGTGAGAGACAGTCAACACAATGCCAATGAGGAGACGATTGAAGCCACCTTTATCCAATCATGCTGGAGAAAGAGAAATGTGAGAAATCTGTGCAATATTATAGGTGATGGAGGCAACACAGAGGAGGGCACCTTATGTTGGAGACATCAACGATGCATAGAGTGAAGAAGTTGAATTTGTAGAATTTGCAGGGGAAAATGTTGCCGAAGAACACTTGCTGAGAGCAATTGTTAGATTGGGAGCTAGAGCCAAGATAGATGTCCCAATGTATGAATGCAATTTGGATGCTAAAGAGTTGTTGGATTGCATAATATCCATGGAAAAATATTTTGAATATGAATATGTTTATGAGGAGAAAAGGGTGAGACATGTTGTCACCGGGCTAAAAGGATGGTGGCATGAACTACAGACTGAGAGAAGAAGAAAGGGAAAATAAAAGATAAAGAATTAGGATAGAATGGTAGCGAAGCTGAAGGCTAAATTCATGCCCAAATATTATCATATCAATATGTTCAGGAAGTTGCAGAACTCGAGGCAGAAGGGTATGACTGTTAAACAGTACACAGAGGAGTTCTACAAGCTAAACATCAAAACTGGACAAAGAGAGAAAGATGAAGAAAAAGTTACCAGTTATATAAATGCCCTGAGGTATGAAATCTAGAATGAGAACAGCATGATGTCAGTGAGGATAGTGGAGGATTCTTATCAGTTTGCACTAAAGGCAGAGGATAAATTGGCTAGAAAACAAATCCAACAAGGCAGAGGTAGAAGCCCAACCCCAAACAAAGGAAAGGGAGTTGCCCATGACAAGGCACATAAATCCAAAGACGAGACTAAGAAACCACACAGTCACTCGGAAAGAGGAGGAAGTTTCCGAGGAAGAAAGGGTGGTGGAAGAAGATCTTCTATAGGAAGAGGAAGAAGCAGAGGAGGAGAAGTAAGGTGTTATGCCTGTGGAAAGATAGGGCACATGTCTTGGGAATGTCCCAAGAAAAAGAAAGGAGGAGGTGAAACTCACATTTCGGAAGCATAGATAAGGAATGTTGAAGCAGAAGGAGCATAGGATGGAACATCCCTGATGTTGAGAAAGGTTCTCTTAAAACCAGAGGCAAAAGTTGAAAATCTAGTGCAGAGCAACAGTCTATTTAGGACAACTTGCAAGACTAAAGACAAAGTATGCAAGGTGATAATTGACAGTGGGAGCACTGATAAGTTAGTATCCACATATATGGTGGAGAAATTGGAGCTAGAGACAACTACACATCCGAAGCCATACAAAGTCTCATGGTTGCAGAAAGGATGCCAGGTAATAGTTATTAAACAATGCCTTGTTGAATTTAAGATAGGAGGATATAGAGACGAAATTCTATGTGATGTAATTCCCATGGATGTATGTCATATATTGTTGGGAAGACCATGACAGTTTGATAGGAATGTCACTCATGATGGGAGGAAGAATACATACACCTTGGAGAAGAATGGTAGGACACACATGTTGCTACCAATAGAAGAGAAGAAAGTGAAAGAGGAAGCTAGCACAAGAATGCTTCTCATGAGCGGGAAGGAACTCCTGAAAGAAGTCAAGAAAGAACAAGAGATGTAGTTTGTTGTGGTGAGGAAACCCAGAGATTTCCTTACAAGTACTTCGATGGATGATTTACCTGAAGAAGTTCAGGAATTGTTGGATAATTTTGCTGAAATAGTGGTGGATGAGTTGCCTAAATCATTGCCACCCATCAGAAGTATCAACCATCATATTGATTTGATACCAGTAGAAAATCTGCCAAACAAAGAAGCATATAGATTGACACCTCGAGAGAATGAGGAGGTAAAGAACCAAGTCCAAGAATTGTTAGACAAGGTTTTGGTGAGAGAGATCTTGAGTCCATGTGTAGTGCCAACTGTGTTGAGTCCAAAGAAGGATGGAGGATGGAGAATGTGTATAGAATCAAGAGTCATTAACAAGATCACCGTCATTATTTCATTGGCAAGTTCGTAGTTGTATATATTGATGATATACTAGTATTTAGCAGGACTAAAGAGGAGCATTTTAGATAGCTGACACTAGTGACGAGAAGACTACAACAGGAGAAGTTGTTGATAAACCTGAAGAAGTCCTCTTTTATGAAGACATAAATCATTTACTTGGGTTTTGTGACCTCTTCAAATGAATTGAAGATGGATCTAGAGAAGGTGAAAGAAATCAAATAATGACCATCACCAAGGATCATGTTTTAGGTAAGAATCTTCCATGGATTAACAAGTTTCTATAGGAAGTTCATCGGATATTTCAGTGGGATTTGTTCACCAATGATGGATACAGTAAAGAAGAGGCACAAGTATTTTAAATGGATAGAGAAGGTCGAGAGGAGCTTCAATATACTGAAGGAGAAAATGACAGAACGACCAATTCTGGTCTTACCAAATTTTGGAAAGACATTTCAAGTGAGATGTGATGCAAGTGGAGTTGCAATTGGAGCAGTTTTGAGCCAGGATAATAGGCCCATTTCCTATTTCAGTGAGAATTTGAATGAGACTAAGAGAAAATACTCCACATATGATAAGGAGTTTTATGCCATAATTCAAGCCCTGAAGAAATGGAGGCACTACCTTGTTCCACAGGAATTTGTCTTGTATAGCGACAACCAAGCTTTACAATTCATAACCAACCATAAAAAATTGAATCAGAGGCATGCAAAGTGGATTGAGTTTATGCAGAATTTTACTTTTGTCATAAAACATATTGTTGGGGATGCTAACAAAGTTGTTGATGCATTAAGCAAGAGATGTTTGATTCTGCAGGAGTTTCAGGTGAAGACCTTGGGGTTTTAACACCTAAAGGATATGTATTGTGATGATCCAAATTTCAAGGAAGCATACGAAGCATGTGAAAATCTTCTGCTAAGAGACATGAGCCAGTGGACAGAGTATATGATTCAAGAGGGATTGGTTTTCAAGGGCAATCAGTTGTGCATACCAAAATTCTCAATGAGGGATAACCTTTTGAAGGAAAAACATAGTGGAGGATTGGTTGGACATTTCGGACATGATAAAACATTTTCACAATTGAGCAGTTCATACTATTGGCTAGATATGAGAACATAAGTGATAAAATTTGTGAACAAATGTAGAATCTTCCAACATGCAAAGGGTAAAAGATAGAACATTGGATTGTATCAACCATTGCCAATACCAGAGAGGCCTTGGTATGCAATAAGCATGGATTTTGTGTTGGGACTGCCAAGAGTGAAAAGAGGATGTGATTCCATATTTGTGGTGGTGGATAGATTTTCAAAGATGGTACACTTTATCCCATTCCAGAAGACTAGTGATGCAACACATGTTGCAAATTTATTTTTCAAGGAAGTTGTGAGACTTCATGGACTACGCAGGAGCATTGTCTCAGATAGAGACACTAACTTTGTTGGTCATTTCTGGAGAACACTATGGAATAATTTGGGGATATATTTTTCCTTCAGGTCATCTTATCACCCTCAGACAGATGGACATACTGAGGTGGTAAATAGAAGTTTGGGAAACTTATTGAGGAGTCCAGTCACTGATCATCATAATCAATGGGATCAGATTCTACCATAAGCATAATTTGCATACAATGAATCACCAAACAAGTGCCCATTCCAAATATTGTATGGAATGAAACCAAGGGGAGTATATGAGTTGAGAGACTTGGAACGAAGTGAGATAAGAAGCGATGGAGAAGAATATTTTGCTGCAAAAATGTAGAAGCTCCATAGCCAGATCAGAGGAAAGTTGTAGATCTCTAGCCAAGAGTACGAGTGCATAGTTGATCAACATCATAGGGAACTTCAATTTGAAGTAGGAGATCATGTTATGGCACATATCAGGAAAGAAATGTTCCCTAGGGGAACATATAACAAGTTAAAGATGAAAAATATAGGGCCATGTAAGATCTTAAGGAAGTTTGATGCAAATACCTATGAGATTGAGCTACCAGATGATGTGGGCATATCACCCATATTCAACATTTCAAACCTGTATCCTTATAGGAAAGATGACATAGAGGGATTAGAAGACCAAGAGAAGGTCCAGTGGGAGAAACAAATGCCTATAGCAGAAAAACCACAAATGGAGAAGATAGTTGATCAGAGGATTGGCAAGAAGACCAGGAGGAAGACCTATTTTGAATATCTAGTCAAGTGGAAGGGACACCCAATAGTAGATACCTATTGGGAAAATGAAGTTGATATCCAGAAGCATGGAAAGTCAGTGTAGGATATCATGGACAGGAGTCCATGAATTTTTGTCCAGGGGAGTATGATGCAGGAGCATCGTCACCAAGCACACATGACAGGACAACTTAACACCTGGGAATCATTTTGGAATCTTAAATTTTGGCAGTTACTGTGAATCTTTTGGATCTGATTTAAAAACGAAAGAAGATAAAATGCTTGGAAGTTGAATGATCACGAGTGATATGGGAGTTTTCACTCCTAGTATTGAATGTAACTGAACTAAGGTAGCATTTAGGTTTTGTTTTTGAGTAGATGAGTAGTCGGGGGGAACCCTAAGGACCCTCTGAGATAAATAGAGGTTTTGTATGCCCAAATGAGGTTGTTGCGAGTTAGTAGGAAATTTCTGAGTTTTTATTTGTTGTTTGATCATAGTTGTAGCCATTTTTCTTTCGAATGAATATAACAGAGGAAAATTGATCCAATGCATGGTGTTGTTATTGTTTGAAATTACATGTTACTGTTGTTTTCATGAATGAACGAATTTCGTTACAACTATATGAAATTGTGAAATGTTTTCATAAATTTCAATTGTATCTCTTTGATTGAATCTGTGCAAGGTGTGCACGCAGTCCACAAGGAGTGCATTGATAGAATATGTTTTGATTTCAAAGCTTAGAAGAGATAGCGCAAAACTTTCCCTTTGCAAGGAGTGCAAAGTGACTGTTGCAAGGCGTGCACAGCCGTCCGCATAACTCAATCCTTGCGTAAGAATATGTTGCAAGGAGTGCACAGATACGAAACTCGACTAAGTGTCGAAGTGACTCTTTACTAAGTGAAGAGAGTAGAAGATGAGAAATCTCAGAAGGAAGAGTGTAAATTTTCATGCAGAGCGCAAGTATGCACCAGGGCGAGGTCAAATTTCATTGACAAAAGCTCAGGATGGAAAACACCATCGAGACCCAAAATCACTGGGCTCGCAGAAGAATCAAAGGTCAAAGCCTTTGACACGTAGGAATTCTTCCAAGTCAGGAGAAACCGTAAGCTCAGGAAGAGTATCGACAACTGTCGCTGGATCAACAACAAGGAGGATATCTGGGTCGTTGAAATTCACGTCCAGACACCCAGAAGAGCATGCGGAGGAGAGGAATAGATCCTATCTGACAGATCTGGGAGCGCATGGACTGACATCTGTTGGATCCAGGTAAGGTGCATGTTAATCCCTAATATTGGCTCATTACCCATCAATTGGGGCATATTATATTAGTAATGTTATTTTATTTATGTCGGCTTTAGGCCATTAGTTGTAATTATACCTCCTAGTCTCCTATATATACCAAGGAGACATTTTCATTTTGAATCATCTTGTACTTGAACATTTAAGTGGGGTAAAAGGAGGTTTCCCCCTTGAAGAGTCTTATTATCTGAAATTATCTCTTTTTCAAGGTGTTGAGTACTTTTTCTGAGGTTTTTCTATGCTATATTGATATTTGGTTCTTAACATATGGTATAAGAGCTCAAGATCTTGGGGTTTCGCTGCTACATCTGAGACACCTTGGAATTTTCACTATAACTTTGTTTCTACAACGTTTCAGAAGGAACTGATTGGAGGATATTTAGTAGATGGATCAAGGTACGTTGGGTTCAAAATTCAGCTCCTGAGGCCTTATACTTTCAGAGATACAACCTGTACAAGATAGGGTTCTGGAATCATCCTGAACTGAGTCATTGCGGAATTTTCGCTATAAACAAATTTTTGTAATGTTTCAAACCCTTAAATCTGGAGGATATTCACATAAATTAGTAAGGTATCTATGGTAAAAAATTTAGCTTCTTTTTCATCTCAAATTTGTAGATACACCCTGTGTAAGATAGGGTATCTGACTAGTCCTATTGACTAGTCTCAACAAGGTGTTCCACGTAAAAAAATCATAACTTCTTCCTAGAGTATCCAAATTGAGTGGGACTGGTTTCATTGGATCCTTGACAGTATTTAGTATTTTTGGTGCAAGTTTTAGAATTTAATATCAATCATTTTGTGCGGGGCAGGCTATACAAGTGAGATCTCCTGGAAAGGCCAAAAATCAACAAGTTGTGGGGAAGTTACCGTAAATTCCACTTGGCACATCCAATTTTGATCAGACCTGTGGCATTGTAGAGAAGAAATATCATATAGCTACATAAAAGAAAGTTTCACACCCAGAAGGGCCAAAAATTGGGAGATACAATAGAAGAAAGATTGTCTAGTAGAACCACCTCAAAATCAAGGTTCAAAAGTGATACTTGGCCAACATGCCACCCAAAAAGGGGACTTCTAAACCAAATAAGCCTCTAGACAATCCTACTTGGACTCTTTATGAAGGTGAAGAAATGTGTAGGGACATAAATGATTTACAAAAGAAGATAGTAACAAAATATGAACTACAAGAGATGATGGAGGGTTTAAAAGGGGAGATCATGGACGTATTGAAAAATTTCATAACAGAGAAGACACCTGAAAGTGAAAATGCATCTCGTGAAATTCATGATGAGGACACAAGGAAGGTGAATCAAGAATGGAGAAAATCCAAATTTGGTTTTAAGACCAACCACGTTCCTAAGATTGATATGAGAAAATTTTATGGCAAGAGCCCAATCACATGGATACTTCAGATGGACAATTCTTTGATC
>JASDQU010336269.1:0-12743 GCA_032191745.1 Picea mariana | reverse complement strand
GTGGGTATTTTTTTAACCTATTTGGAGGAGAAATCAGTTGGATGAGCAAAATACAAGTTGTAGTGGCACTCTCAACTACAGAAGCTGAATACATGGCAGCCACTCATGCAAGCAAGGAAGAAGTATGGTTACAAAGATTGTGTTCAGGTATTGGGTTGATACAACAAGCAGTGAGAATAGATTGTGACAGTCAGAGTGTAATATTCGTGGCAAAGAACCCAGCTTATCATTCGAAGACAAAGCATATTGATGTTCAGTATCACTTTGTGAGAGACATGGTTGAGGAAAAGAAGGTGTTGCTGGAAAAGGTTGACACTTTGAATAATGTTGCAGATTCATTGACAAAGTCTGTGAGCACATAAAATTTCTTCTGGTGTAGAGTAAAAATGGGCATTGATTCCTTGGATTGTTGACTATATAATCCCCTGTTCCCCTGGATGCAAAGAAAACAACAAGTGGGAGAATGTTGGGTATGTGTTATATTCTTTGCATGTCTGTGTGTGGGCATGTCAGATATGACAACTGCGTCTGACGATCCATCGGACTAGTGCTCTTCCATGTGCATCGGGCGCTTTCCTAGGGGGGTCCTAGGGGGGGTAGGTATGCCCCCCCCCCTGGTTACACACAACGTTTGGGGCAGCACCCCGATTTTTTTTTTTTTGCGGTTTTTGCTATTTTTAGCGATTTTGTAAATTAATCTCGGATTAAGGGATTAGGGTTTTGGTATCTACGAAATACCTAAAAACATTGTATATATTGTATGGTGAATGGTGAAATTCGATATAATGAATATAAGAAAGGTTTTCCCGGTTGAGGGTTTCCGGTATAAAATCTATGTGTACTCTGTGTATGAGCCATTGATTAATTTTTGTCTTGCTTAAGAATCTATATGCATTGCTTTACTTCGCAGTTTTAAAACTTACAACTTGAATGAATATCACAACTAATGCCACATTATGAAATTGGTGGAGAGGCCATTGAATAGGTTAGTTATTCTATGAATTACAGGCTATACAAAGAAATTGGAGTAAATAATATTTTGCAATCTGTAATTATGAACTTCTCCAGCAAACTCCTAGAATATTTAGTTTGTGAGAAAAAAATGTTGCTACGTTAGCCAAACTTCTACACACAAAAAATAGTGTAGGAGGCCTAGATATGTCATGTCAAAAGCTTTGCTCATATTGAATTTGATATGTGTTATTTCACTTGCCTCACTACTTGTAATAATGATATCGTCTACATATATGTCCAGAAGGATGATATCATTACCAAGTCTTTTGACATACATGTTGGAATCTGAAGGATTACGCTGGAACCCCTGATCATCCAAATACTTGTCAATCTAAGATAACTCAAAAGAGTTATACAATACAAAAATCAATCACATAAAGAAACCAAGATAAATCTAAAGAGTTCTTTTTATTGTATATTAAACGAGAAACATAAATCTTGCTTATATAGGGCTACAATCAAGTCGAGTCAATCCACTTTATGAATGTGGAATAAACTGATAAAGTGAAATAAGACATAAAAACATAAACTAACCTAAATTTGATTTGACTTTATTAATGCCTAAGTCTAATATCTAGTTGACCATTATAAACTAACATTTATTTTAACACCCTCCCTTAATGGTCAATCTACTAACTACACCATGATTATCCCGTAATTTTACATATTTTTTCAGGAGAAAAGCCTTGGTGAGAATGTCTGCAATTTGATCCTCTATAGTACAATACTACATCTTGATAGACCCATCTTCTACAAGCTTCCTAATGAAGTGGAAATGTACCTCAACATGTTTGGTATGCTCTTGGAAGACTGGATTTTTGGCAAGTTTCATCACCCCTTGGTTTTCACATAACATGGGTGTTGACTCTATTTGTTGCATCTGCATATCTGAAAGCATCCTCTTGAGCCAAACTACCTCGCATGATCCTTTCACTATTCCTCGATATTCTGATTTTATTGATGAAATGGATACTGCATGTTGATTCTTGCTGGTCCATGTGACTGCACCCATGCCAAGGATGAAAACATATCCATAAGTGGATTTTTTTGTCATCGATAGAACCTGCCCAATCTGAATTTGTATACCCACACGACCTAGGGTTTTTTATTATGTTGTACAAAATGCCAAAGTCAAGTGTCCCTTTCACATATTTCTACACTCATTTCATTGTTGTCTAGTGCTCTACCTTTGGAACTATCACGAATCTATAAATGAAGCTCACAATGAAACTCAAATCAAGTCTAGTGGTTGTAAAAATATATCAAGCTACCCACCAGTTGCTTGTATATTGACTCATTAATTTCCTTAGAGTTAGTTTTGACTGAAAGTTTCAACCCTTCCCTTGACACCTCTCTTATTTTCTTATGATATTTATGTAGATTGAGAAAGGTGTTATGTGTGAATAGTTAAGGCATGGGAAGGTTGATAATTTCAAGAATGTAACATAGTTGAAATACATTTTCACTAATAAAAACATTGGAAGATAATATGTGGTAGAGTGCATATAGATATGCTAGAGAATATAAAATGTTGTTTATTGATTTAAGAGTGTTGTGATACATACAATGTGTATGAAATGATAATGGACATGGATGTTGATTATTGTATGACTATGAATGGTTGAAGATGTTGATGATATAGTTACCTATGATAGACAAACTTGTGAAAAGGAAAAACACAAGAAGACGCTTGTCAAGAGGTTGATGCAAGGATCATGTGAATTCCCATGAGGCTTAAAATGCATAAGTAACATTGGGAATGTTGATGACGACTATGCAAGTATGAAAACTTAGTCATGCCAATATAACATGTGACCTAAAAGGAATTGAGTAAGAATTCCCTTTGTCATACTTTATATATTCAATGACATGTTTATGATTGAACACATGTATGTCATTCATACTCAGGTGGGGTATGCCAAGGAAAAAGCTATACCACTACACAAATAGCCAATGGTATTCCTACTTGTAATTGATGTTTTAGATTGCAACCTCTTTGCCAACACTGAAGAGCACTAAAGGATTATATTCCTGGCATTGTGTTTGGGTGGAGAAGGAAGGTATCCAAATGGTCGAGCAAGTAATAAGGAAGTATTTGGATTATGTGTAGAGGTGTAGGTTGGGTACACCATCTTATCTCAGTAAAACACATGAGCATGAATCAGGGAAGATTTGACTCAATGCAAGGACGCATTGAGTGGAAATGCACAAATAAACTAAGGAACCATAAAAAAAATCATTCTACAATGATGAATTATGTTGGTACATATGTTTGATGCATTAAGTGGATGCATGCTTGTACTGCATATATAATGATTGATAGTTTCATTTCAATTCATGTGATACATAGATGGAAGTGATTGAATTATTAGTGTGCTATAATTCTGAGATCATTTTTGAGGTTGTTGTAAATGCTACAATGAAAGAATGATATGCACGAGTACTCATAGTTGTTTGGTTGACTAAAAATTTTAGATTGCAAGTAGAATTCTCTTGGATATGGAAAGGGTATAAGTCCATATGGAATATTGATACCTATTGTTCCAAGAACCAAACATTATGAGGAGGAATCTCATACTTGTGAAATTTGGTTTTCCTTATGAAATGGATTTGAAACTAATAAATGGAATTATTATGACGATATGTCATGGTAACTATATGTATATGATACATGTGAGATGATGGGTTTGTCTAGGAAGGACAGATGATGGTTGTTGAAGTTGGAAAGCACGAGAAGAAGGCCATCGTGACGACACTGAAACCCTGTGATATGCCTTGATCAATGTTGAGATGTGTTATGCTATGTTAGAGCAAGCCAAGGGATGCCTTGGCTTTAAGACTCTATAAGTATTGGTACTCTTCCTATGCAAGGAAATCTTGGAAAATTATGGATCACCCAAGCGAAGAAGGGGATTCTTGAGCCTAGAGGGTTAGTGACTGCAAGGAAGAGAAGATGTATTAATATGTTGTGGGAGATTGTGGGAGATTCGTGTTACATGTTATTTAGGATCATGAGTGCATTGTGTGTGTTTGAGAAGATAATGAGCTGAATTATTGCATGTGGCAGCCTTATGAAGCAAAGAATAGTTGTACAGATGAGTATTGAAGTAAAATTGCATACTTATCTTTGAATACATGCTTACATTGTGGAGTTGACTACATATTTTATGTATTGCACGAAAATATTTTATGTGTGATACAATGTGTATTACATAAAAATATTCTATGTGCGATACAACATTTTTTCCCAAGGAAGTAAACTTAAGACTTAAAAACTTCTTGAAAATGTTGAGGAATTTCCATGTGTCACACAAACCAAAATTTTGTTGTGATTCCATGTATCACACCAAAATACTTTTGGTGTGATACATCACAAGGGGGAGAAGTTTAGTTGGATGTGTTAAAGGAAGGAAATTTCCCTTTATCAAGAGAAAATAAAGATTGTGGCAATGCGATAAAGGATGGAAAATTCCCTTTTATCGTGATGAAATAATCTTTTATTTGGTGCAATCTTTTGCACCGAAATTTTTTTCCAATGAAAAATGTTTTTCATGATGAGGAAAATTTTGAGGAGGGTGGTGTATTACACTGAAAGAAACTTTGGATTATTTACATATCATAGTTGGAAAATTTGTAAGAGTGTAAAGAGTCACTTGGAACAAAATTTTTAAGGTTATGATAAGAAAAATGATTGGAGTCTGGAGATATGATCATATTAATGATGATGTAGACAATATGGATGTTGCGTATGGATAAGATCCATTGTGATAATATTGTGTACGGATGATTATGTGGACCATAGATATGACATATATAGACAAGGTCCATAGTGGCAAGTTTTGTGTATGGATGACTACATGGATCATACAGACAATGAAATGGATAGGTTCCATATGGAAAAGTCCATGTTGGCAAGGTCTAAGGACCCAACAAGCAGTTGAAGGATCAATGAATCATATCAAATATCATGAGGGAATCAAGGATCATGATTCATCGGTGGACCCAAATGACTCTGTTGCAGAGTGAAAAAGAAGAAGTTATGTGACCAAATAATGTTTTGGGAAGTGTGATGTATCGCAATGAAATAATTTTCGATGTCATACACCACAAAGTTACAAACATTCCTTCAACACTATGAAGTGTGAAGTTGTCATTGCAAGACAATATTTCATGAAGTGTGACGTAGTACCAAAATATTTTTTGGTGTGATACACCAAAAGGTCAAAAACTTTCCATCGGTGCAATACAAAAATAGTCAAGTGGTGTGATATGTCATGCCAAAAGACACAAAGGATGTGATATTCTAGAGGAAAATTTGGATGAAGTGTGATATAGGGCATGTCACATAAGAAATCAATTGTGATACAATACATAGTGTGTGGAACAAAGAGTCAAATGAGGGGCAATCCATGGCGTAACATACTGAAAACCAAATGATTATGACAGGTGGCCATGCCATGTCAAATGGAATGTGCCATGCCATATCAACCAAGGGTGTCACGTAGGCATGCTATCGTAGGAAAATAATGATGCTTAAGAAATTTAGAAGGCCATAACTTCTTGCTCCAAGCTCATAATTGAGCAAGAATACATTTATTGGAAATCTCTTGAGGAGAAGAATTGGACTATGAACTCAGAATTGGTATCAAAGTTGTGTCTAAGAAAAGTGGATTAGAGGGAAATTGTGAAATTTTTGTAGACCCCACCATCCTAATAATGTTTAGGGGGTCAGATATGTTACATCTATAACTTCTATAGATTCTTCGGAAATCTCTACAAAAGATGAGCTCATACAATGGAACCAAGAAGTCATCATAAATAAGTGCAAATTAAAATGTATACTTGTTATTCCATAAGTCTTTGAAATATACATGAACAAGGGGTTGTTTTGGTGACCAAGACCAACCTAATCCTATGAATTTTTTGGAAGCACAAACCACATATAATATTTAAGAACACATGTAAAATTATATGTTTCCTGAGAATGCATCCAAATGACCCTTTCCAATAGATTCTATAAGTGATTTGGAGAGGATAGCAACCCAGTTGAAAATTTTGTCTCCTTCAATGATCTCATACATTATTGGTACCCAACCTATCCTCACATGAGTTGAATTTTTCTCTCCATACTAGTGACCAATTGGACTGCCCATCTATATCCTAACTTGATATGTATGGTGGGGAAAGGCTTGTTGCTTAAAGCTTTGAAAGTCCTCCCTTCCTCATACCAATCAACCAAGATGTCATAGAAATTATAGTCATGAGTAAAGATTTTCAACCACTCATTCATGAAATAGAATTCAACTTTTGACATCTTATAGTAAGGTTCAAAATATGTTGATGTGAATGATCCAACACACTTTCACTTATCATTCAAAATACTCTTGGTGCCTACCTTTTTATGTTGTATAAAATATTTAATCACTTATACACAAGATATCACTAGAGATTTAGCTGCTACATTGTGTATGAAGGTTTTTTTTTTTTTAAATCCTATTCTATAATGATCTCTTCTTATTATGTTTCATCCAAGTCCTCATCATCCCTTAGCCCTTTCCCATCTTTGATTAGATGAAACGGTTCATTGTATGTGTTATAGCTATTTTTTCCACACTCTATGCATCATGCTTTGGTGACCTTCCCTTTCCCTATGTAGATTTAAATTCCCCATTATGCTCAATCCAAAGTAAAAAATTAAAATTCTTGAGCATATATGTGGGCTATAGTTAGACAACATGCTTATACACAAGTTTCTCCATTACAACCCACGCACATCGGGTTTTGTTCTCAAAACTAAAAATATTTCAGGTTTTTCGTGCCAAGTCATGAGATCCATAACCCTTGGCCTTTCATATGATGGAAATGCTCCAGTTCGACCCTTCAATTCCCTTTGGAGACTATAAATTGAGCCATATATAAGTCTTGAAGGAGAAATTTTTTTTTGAGAGAAAATACACTTTGGATAAGTTTCACATCATATTAAGTCTACACCCCTTTGTACTTTAAGTTTGAACTTCCCTTATGTTCAGCCCCCAAGCTCTCCCTATTTTGTGAAGGAGAAACCCAATTACTCCTAGAACTTATGAGCTTTCCTTGTGGAGGATTGAAGTGGTGAAGGCCCAGGTGAAGGGACTTATTTTCTCGGTTCCAAAGAGTGTCAATACATAAGGTTGTCACCTATGTACTTTTGCTAATTATATTAATAGAAATATTATTTTCTTGTCCAATTATATGTTGTAAATGTTTGTATTATTTTCCATGGGTAAATTTGCTATACATGTTGATGGACTATGCTAGTTTATATGCTAAAATTTCGTATATTTTCCATATGCTTGTGTATCTTGTATGTTGAGGACAAGTTGTAGGTATCAAGCATTAGATCATGAGCTCAACGGTGGTCTCCTACGAACGTTCAGAAGAGGTAGGCTTCTAGCATACTTGAGATTAGAGTTGATTTATGGGTGTCGTTTTGTCTATTGTGGTCCTAGCCCAAACCATAGAGAGTTATTCCTCGTAATAGAATTGGCGACTCCACTGAGTATTTCTCCCTTTTGGGGTTGTTTGGTGATTGTTCTCTTTTATTTATCTTTGTGTGTCTGATTTTCTATGTCGCATGTAGCTTAACAACCTATACCTTGTTGTATATCTGAGTTGCTTGGATTAATTCTTACCCAGTTAGTATTTTCCTTAGAATACGTGGGTTTTCCATTAACAGTCATGTACATATGCGGTCTGTCTTTGTCTAGGGCGCGTACATACATGTTTGTTCCCTGAATAGTCACATACACATTTTTCTAAGCCTTTTCGGCTCAGTATGGTGTTTGTTGGGTGAGTTTTGAATTTTGTTGAGTCTTCTTGGGTCTTTGTCTCATCTGTTGAGTGCTTGCAGAGTGATAAGAAGATGTGTCATTTTTGAATTTTTGGCAAACTTGTTTCTTGTCATTTTTCTCATTTTTAGTCCTTGCATTATGTTTTGAGTAGTAGCTTCTTTGTGTCCTTCTTGGCTTGTTTCTTGTGCTTGTAGTGGGGTATGTCCGAGAGGTTGTTTACTAAGTCTTTGCATTTTCATTCCCTTATATTGAAAATACAAAAAAAAAATGGTTTTTGCATTTCACTTGAAGCATTTGCACTTTTGTCTGGATTGCATTAGTCTTGGCATCTAGGAAATATTGCATGCCATTGAAATTGAAAGAGATTGCATCTTGTGCACAACATTTAGAAGCATACCATTTCTTTTATGTTTTTACATGTGCTTATTTTATATGCTAAGTCATAACACCATTAGTTTCATGGCCGCACCTCTTGAGTAAGCAAAAGCCACTAAAATTAATGCTCAATAATTAAAATTGACTAGAAATTATTTTATTTTTCAGGGTACACGTTTAGGATTTAGGGCCTTGGAATAAGATTTTGTGAGTAAACTTCTCCAAGCCTACAAAATTCAACATATGTGTATGTTCAGGGAGTAGTGAAACCCATTGTGTAATTGGTGTCCTCGGGAGGCTCCACTAACACCGGAGTTAAGCACAAGGCCACGTGAAGTTGGTTGCAGAGATAGCCCTCCAATACCTTCCTAGTGTCAGAGATATTTATGGGGTTCTATTCGTATATGGGGGTTCTTGGGGTACCTTGGTGCTTCTTGAGATTTGGGATTAGATACCCTGCCCATACAGTGGACCTAACCTACAAATTCTTGCCCGAGCATTGGTTATAATGGTGACCTTAGTTGCCTGACCTAGGTATCGACACAGGTTGCTTGCAAGGGTTATTCTGCAGGTACCTCGAGTCAGATAGGGATAAGAAAACACACATACTTTATGGAGGATTTTCTCTCCAGAGGGATCTGACCGATTGCGTTGTGAAGTCCAAAAGGGTCTTAATAACTGATTATGTTACCTCCACTCTATTGTTTGGGAGTCTCAATCCCCTCTTAGGAGAGACATTCCTTCTTTAGTTTGGGAGGCCCCTTTTCAACCACCCTCTCTTGTTTGCGTGCATTGGCTTCTAGTTTTATTTAGGAGTGTGTTATTTATATATTAGTTGGCCTCAATATTTTTCTTTGCATCATGAGTTTTGAGTCATTGTGGAGTGAGAACATCCTCCCCACTAATCTCATCGTATCTTGAATCAATTACCACAGTTTGGTCTAATACTGAAACCGCCTCCTAAAAGGAGTAGAATTAATAAACTTGGTACATACAACTCCACCGCTCAAGCTCACAATCATCCCATTTTGAGTATTGATTCGAATCCAACCTCTTCTATGGTTAGTGGAGCCCCCATGACTCCCTCAGTTAGTGTTACCCAGTCCACGAGCCCATCTCAGTCCATGGGGACGAATCCTTTTATATTTTCGAGTGGTATGACTTTGTCACCATCGATATTCATTCCCCATAGCACCTTTTTGATGGGCATGCCTTGTTATATTACTCAATATATGCCTTTGGACTCTAATCCTTTTTCTTTTGGTATGCTGAATCTGACTTTGCATATGTCGTACTCCTTTCTGACACCCAACGTCAATGCTAGTTTTGGGTTGGGGGGCACGTCGCCTCCTGATAATCCATTCCCATTTGGTGGCGGTAATATCCCTCAGTCATTTCCTACGATGGAGGGTTGGAATCCTCCTTCCTACGGACCCAATCCTAGTTGTAATTTCCAGGGATCGAATGGACATATGGGTGATGTTTCTACTTCATATGTCTCATCTGTCTATCCGTCATCCACGATGCCTTTTCTAGTGAATTATTTTCTCATGGAAAATCCTCCTCTAACATATGGTATTACATCTAGGTGGAATCAATTTTCTATGGGAAACCACCCGCACGAAATTCCTTCATCAAGAGGCATTGTATATCCTCAGATGGGTAATCTGTATCATATCGCTTTTTCCTCGCAAGCATTCCCATATCAGATGATACCTTCACAACCTTTCATGAAACCAACCTCTTCTATTCATGTTGGAGATCAACAACCAACCACTACAAGTCATGCTGGGGGCACAAATCTAGTCACTACTAGTCATACTGAACAAACATCACCACCCTCTACAAGTCATGTTGGAGATCAACTACTAGCCTCTGCAAGTCATGATGGGAGCATGTCACTAGCCAATGCAAGTCATGCTAGGGGAATTTATACGGAGAATCCTAGATGTATAGGACGTAAGCCCAAGTTCCTTTGTATAATTTTCAAAGGATATCACCTAAGTCATTTGTGCCCTACTATTTCCGTGGTATGAAAAGTGTGGTCCTTTTCTAATGGTCCTTCTATTTCTAAGTTGTCTTCGGTTTCCCAACAATATAATCAATCTTTGGTTGAGGAATTGGTCATGTTGATTCAATCTTTGGCCAAAACCACTCTTGTTTTGTGGGGTGATGCATCTCTTGACCATGTTGTCTCACATCTTATTCAACCAACGGTGGAGGAAGTGGTCGTGCGCTTGCAATCTTTGGTCGATCCCAATCTCCTCTTGGAGAGTGAAAATTCTAAGGAAGTGACATTGTCGATGAAATATTCAGCTAATCCCACTCTTCTTTTGGGGAGTGATGCATATTTCGACCACGTCCTTAGAATTTTCAATTCGGTACCTTCTGAACAAGGGGGCATTCCAGTCTCTCCGAGAACACTCCCTACAAGTCCTAGGATGGTTTCCTTTGATTGGAATGATCATGTAGAGCCTCACCTTCCTTCTCCCGCACCCTTCTAGATAATGGTTGGAGTTAATAAAATAAGTGTTTGTTGATGTATTTTAGATGAAGGATCCTCTACAAGTATTTTATCCTCCTTGAATTGGCAAGATTTAGGTTCTCCCAAGCTTATGTTAGCTACCAGTGAGTTGTTGGATTTCGATGAAAGACCTAGTGAATGTCTCAGGATTTTTCCTTAGTTTCCTATTACGTTAGGTGGGAAGACTATTCTAGTCAATTTGTTAGTGGTGTCAGGCCCTTTAGAATTTAATATGATTCTTGGGTGTGATGATATTTATGATATGAATATTGTGGTGTCCACGCTCTTTCATGTGATGTACTTCCCTCACAACGAAATTGTTGTCACTATTGACCAACTTTAATTTGATAATCACCATGTTGTTTCGGCTTTACCTCAGGTTTTCCCTTTGTGGGTTCCTTGTGTTCGATTAGAATCTTCCCTGCCATGGAGGAATTATGTGGCATATTATCCTTGGTGTTCAATTTCTCCCAAGAAGAATCCTTTATAGTTACATTCTCCTTTTCGAAACAAGGTATCAACAATTGATTAGGTGTTTTTTCTGATGGGGGCATGGAAGCTCTTGTTCCCCCCTATTGGCCCGAGTGATCTAAAAATGAAGAAGACTTGTATTCTTGAAAATATTTGCAAGATTTATTTCATGTGTTAAAATGCAAATGGATCAATTTTGCAACACAACTTTTATAGGAATTACTCATTCAAGATGCATATAAACAACAGCAATAAACAGTGAATAGAAAACACATAACATAGCAAATGATAAAGGAGTTCACCCCTCTCTTGGGCTACATCTCCTGGTCCAGCTTCTAATGGATCTTTTGTATTATTTGCTCAAAGTTCTCAAATATGTGTTTTACAATGCTCAAAATTCCAAATAGATGGCTCCAATGGCTTCAAAACGTCCAAAAACCCCTAGCTGGGCTTTTTCGGCACCTCGTTTAGCCAAAAATTGAAGAAGATAGGCTTCCTAGAAGTTCCCCTTCAAACTTGTTGTCTCTAGATCGCCAAAATGCACCCTTGCTGCCTCAACCTAGCCCCCACGCGCTTTTATGTGGAAAAACCCAGCACCAGGCACAACCGCACAAATGGTACAAACTGTAGGATGGTTACGCGTTGGCCCTTAACCGTCTAAGGCCCGTGGGCATATGAAGCGCCATACGACTGCGCGCAATACCAAAAAGTGGTTAAGTTTAAACCCAAGTCACATGGCAAGGTCCATGTGCCCAGGCGTGGGTGTTTAAATGTTTGTGACGGGCAGGGTTATATGGTAGCAACACATGATCGGGGGCCGGGGCTTAGCCCCGGCCCGAACTGCGCCCAACTATTAAACAACAAAAATTTAAATTTATATGAAACCATATATATAACAAGGCATATACGGTGGTGCACCGATTGGGCGGCCCTTCCCAAGTCTCTTCCTATGCCTGGAGGTTGCGAGGTCAAGTCCTGCCGATTGCAAAACCTTTAAACCACTGACCAGGTGACACGTGGCGGCCATTGATTGGTCCACGTGTCACCATACTATTAGCCACCAAGATGCCACATGTCCAATGCTCATTCATCCACATCTTCCAACCAATGAATGCCACATGTCATACGGTCCTGCCAATTCAGCTTTGCCACATGTCGTACAGACATGCCACGTCAGCATCCATACGGACTGTACAGTCAGCATCCCTTTTTTTTGCCTGTTTGACATTTTGAACAGAACGCGATATCTCTCTCATTCGACGTCCGTTTGAACCCAAACAAGTTGCGTTGGGTTCGTGACGATGAGGCCTACGCTCCTGTTTGATTTGAAGTGATTCTGAGCACTTTGAATTTTGAGCAAAATTTGATCCCCTAGATCACACCTCCCCATTGGAAAGCTTTTGGACCTCCAAAAGACTATTTTCAGTCTATCTGAAGATGAGGGTATAGCTCCCTCACCTTTCCAACCTCAATTAACTTGGATTTTCTTGGATTTGTGCCTTTAAGACCAACTCGAAGATATTCCACAT
>JASDQU010336262.1:0-11032 GCA_032191745.1 Picea mariana | reverse complement strand
AAAAAAAAAAACACCAGAGAACATAGTACTTCAACCAAGAGTAGAGGAACTAGGAACTGAACTCAGGGAAGCATACATGAACTCTCACTTAATTAATTTTTTAGTTTTCTAGGTTCAAATGCATGGTTTTGATAGTTTATTTAGATATTATTCTATGTTCACTCATATATTTCATGTTGAATGGTGTTATGTATGAATGCTAAAGGAAGGTCACACTCAACAATATTGATAGGCAGCATGTAAAGGAAGAAAACCATGTAGTCACAACTACTACATGTCAATAGAATCTACCGGTATGCAACAATACCCACAAAAATATTATATGTCATTGAAGATGATAGAGTAACTACAACAACAATAGTTGTCGTAGCAATAAGGGAGCAGCAAAAGGGAATCGAACTCAAATGGCCGAAGAAGAATTTTGAATCCCATGATGGTTAATTATCAAACTTGGAGGGAGAATATTTTTCCAATTTATAGACCAGTAATCATGGTGGGTGAGGTGTGCTATGGCCAAAACTTATGATGAACCACCAATAATAAAAGATAAATTTGAAATGTAACTACGTATAATACATTAAAGTATTAAAATTTATATTGTCCTTATTCCCTCATGATTTCGAAGAAGATAAGGACCAAAGTTTCCAAATGAAAGGTCATGGGAGGGAGGTGGAAGGCCAGGAGTCAAGTTCAATATCAATAAATACAGGGATTGGATCCAAGTAAGGGGATCTTGGTTCTTGGAGATTTTATGTACTATTATTGAAACTTTTAATGAGGATATGTTTGTTTGGCCAAGTTATTTTCTAGAGAAAATTGATTCTCATGTTGGATATACTATGGACTACTACTTTGTGTTTTGTTGAGCACATGGGTTGTGTAAGAATGTACTTCATACTATATAGTATTCACGTGTATGTTTGTTACATTCTTATTTATGTTCTTTAGTGGGTATTTGTCTAAATTTGTGGCCATAGAAATGTAAATGATTGTTTAAATGCTAGATTATTATGTTTTTACAGTTGTTTATTTGTATTTTTGTTTCTGTTACGTGTGAACTATTTCACGGGCCATTGACAAGATCATGGTTGGTTCTATGTTTTCTTTTTGGTTACCTTAGTTTCTTCTAGATGCATTCATATTAGATTAGTTTCATTTCATTCCATATCTTAGAAATCATCATAAGTGGATCGGACCATAACCAGTAAACCCCAAACCAAAAATTGTTGTCGGGACAGAATCCAGATGGGTTCCCTATTCCAAATGGTGAGAGTTCTAATTGGGACTTATTATCAGGGGTAACCCCTTGTTGTTGACAAACGGAATTTTTCCCGCGTCAACAGAATTGGTGCTAGAAAGAGGGTCGGATAACAAGATTTTTCGTGTGGAATCATTTCATTAAATTGTTTTAACCATCCCATGGATCATCTCCATTAATTTTTATGGGATAACCCTTTGAGTCTTCTAAGACCCTCGAGGGGCATCTCAATCAAGAAAATTAATCTCTTTTCAAACTCAAAATTCGATGTTGAAGGGAATGTCTTTGCATTCACGCATCTCAATCAGTTTAACATCACATGACAAAATCTTAAGATTGTTTAGGACAATGAAATTTTTCAAAAATTTATCCTCACATTTGAAGGGCATACTAAAGCCTGGTTTTGGACATTTCAAGTGAAATCTATACATATTTGGAAACAATTCATGCAATTCTTTATTGTTTCTCATTTATATTATGTTTATGATGAACTCTTTAATGAAATTGGAGATATATGTAGGCTTGGAAACAAATATGTGGATGATTTCTTTCAAAGAGTCATGCAAATTTATTGTAGATTTCCTAAAAGCGACAAACCCTCAGACCAAGAAAACTTTGAATGGTTTTCATATCTCATCTCTATTTATTAAGGGTACAATCTAATTATCTCTCATTCACTAGATTTATATTTACATGATGAACTTTCAATCACCTCTTATCCCACATAAATACGTTTAAACCTACAGACCACTTAATATTATCCTCATACATTTGATACTCTGCAATATGATTTCAAAGAACCATATGATTAAAGTGTTTCAATAGATGATGTTGAATCCATATTGAATGAATAATAAATTCATCACCCGACTATATATTTAAATGATAATTTAGCATTGGGAAAAGTAACAACTATATCCTTCATGAAAAATCATGATCTGTCAATGAATGATGGGGGGTACATGATCTCGAATCAGCACTCTATCTCAAATATGGGGGAATATTTACCATAAATCTTAAACCCCTTAGACCCGGAGTGGGAATAATCTACTGTCTCCCCTTCAGAAAATCATGAATATAATTTGGTCTATGATGAATATCTCATTGAGGAAATCTTGTCATTTTTGTAATACACAAATTTGTTTTCTCTTTATACATATCTGTTTAATAATGATCTCCCACGTGATCATTCACCAGCCTATCACTCACTAGAATCTTCACATTGTTCTCACAATGAATTATTGAATGATAAGCAAGAATATTTCCCAACTTTGATTGATCAAACACTCATTTTTTATGACAGTCCATTTAGGGTGCACAATGTTCAAATTCCTTTGCAATTCAAATTCTTGGAACATGTTGAATCCCAATTTGATCATGATAACTTTTTTTTTATGACTATTTTGTTGTTCCGGAATTGAATGTGAGCATCAATATATCATCCAATGATCCTGCACAATCTGAAATTTCTAAACTTAATTCACCAATGTTCACAACAAAAAGTATAAGTTATGCAGAGCACAAAAGGTTTTGAGATATCCATGAATAAATCATATCAAATGTACATCCCATCACCATACAAGGCAGAGTAAACATTGAGTTGATCCAAGAAACACTCTCACCTAAATCTTCTCCCAAATTGCAAGTTAATATGTGGGGGCAGAGGCATCACTTGTCCTTGTATTATATATCAATACTCCAACACTCCTCGCATGTTTTTGATGGTGTTATAGGAGAATGATTGGATTCATCATTCGCTCAACGTTTCCCCCAAACAATTATAAATAATCTCTCCTCTTAGCATGTGATTTATGTAAAATTTGGGTCCAGTGAGACTTGCTTGAATAATGAGGCACTTCGGTTTTGGCCAATGGTTATGTCAAGTTCTCATTATCTTTGTTTTACCTTTGGAATGAATTACAACAGCCATACTGAGACTCTCCCACAAGGTACATGGACTGTGAATTTCATTTATGGGTCTCATCAGGTATGCTGCTCATTTTTCAATTCCTTCCAACGGTCCTATGATAGTGATTTTAAATTTTATGATGGAATTGAAGCTTGGTTGGAGGGATCCTACATGTCTACATTTACCATGAGTAATATTGCTACCAAATTTAACATGTTGTGTAGAAATTTGCTTGATTCAATTCTTCCTATGCTTGATATCTCACTACTCCAATTTTTGCTATTAACTTTTGATGAACATGTGGTTGCAGGTTTGGAGTTTCTTGAATGGCTACATTGGAATTATTCTTTTACATATTCCTTTTTCAGTCGGTGTAGGATAGGGCATGAATAGGAGTAGCATAGTTCTTTATTTCCTCATTTGCTTACATAGTTTAGATGTTTGCTTCCATTTCTACTTGTGAAGCGTAGATATTGGCTTGTCTTGGTTTCTTGAATAAAAGCCACTAGCTACTATTAGTTTAGTTTACAACTTAATACGGCTTGCTTTAGTCTTATTTTTTTTTTTTAGCAAAAAATACTTTAACTTTTTGCTTGATACTTTTCATTTTGTAGTTCAACTAAAATATTGGATTAACTTTGGTTTTTATGAGGAAACTATGCACAAAATTCTTTGAGATGTTTAACTAGAATATTCATTCGCTTTAGTGGCATTCACTCTAACATTCACAGTTGGACAGCTTATGATCCCAATCTACTGAAAAAACGTTTGTTCTAGAATACTTTGCAGTTTGGGGAAGCTGGAAACCTGGTTGGAGGAATCCTTGCTAAAATATTTCCACTAAACGGACTGGAGTTACTTTGATTATTGTATTGGAGAAATTTCATTAAGGCTTTGGGAAGGAATCATATCATCTATTCATGGCATTTTTTTCATTATCTACAATGGTTATGCAAATCCTATTAACCAATCTTTTGATGATTGTATTTATTGCAAAATATCTTAACCAACAAATTAATGTGATGGTATCTTGGTTCCATTCTCTTGGTTCCCGAAACAAATACTTGATTCTCTCAATGCAACTATTTAAGGCATTGATCTACAAATGTTTGGGAAGGCTCATCAAGAATAATATTTCAAAACTCATCCAAGCACATGCTCAGGGGAGTTTCAAGAAGAGAAGTGTTACATCTAGCCTTACTCGTTCATTTCCATTTGCATGTATGATGTGGACACCTACTTCAATTTCATATATTGAACCTATTCGAACCACAACATACATGATCTACAACCTGGTTTCAAGGAGATGACAATGGATGGAGTGTTGACAACAACTATTTGATAAGAATTCACAGCCAGGATAGAAATGGTGGTCATTACAGCCAGAGTCATTTGTTTCCCAAAAAAGGAAACTTCCACTCAATAGATGAATATTCAAGCTAATTCGACTCCACCTCTTTGCTGGGATCTTGGCAATGGGAACTGGTGAGATTCAGGATTTGACTTCATGCGTCCCAACAAGTATGGTTCTTCGCTTATTCCAAGTATTATCTTTTGGTTTAGTGTCTCATGTCAGCCTAGATACAGACCTCAGTTCTAGTTTATGTTGTGAGATTTATGCAAACATGTTTTTTTGGGAGGAAATTATCTTAATTAACAGTACTTTTAGTCATAAGTTCTAACTGCTTAAACATGTTTGTTTGAAAATGACTAGTAAGGCAATCTACATTAGTGGTCGCTAGTTTTATTGATCTTATTTTTTTTTGCAACTGTATGCAAATCTCAATTGTGGGATTTTTGGTTGTCGTGAAGAGAAGGGCATGGCTCAAAGAAGAGGAATTGCTTTAGGAAATTTGAAATGATCATGAGACATGTCACCCAAGAACATTATTTGCAAAATTATTTTTGAGATTCTACCTTTGAATTCTCTGCACATTATTGTTTTGAGCCTTTCCTGAGAATTTTGGGATAAAATCAACCTCATTGATTGAATGGTTTGTCCATGCAGGTATGCATACCCATTTGATATCATATGTCTGATTTGGAACTGTGGTTAAATGAGCAAGCTATGCTATAGAATGAGTTTCATATTTTGGAGATATTTAGAGTATGCGCATAGATTTTGAAACCTTTAGATATCGCAAGTTCAAGAGAAAAGAATTTGATGGGTAACAAATGGAAGCTCTTTCCATCCCTTAATCCCTAAAGCACAAGGATGCATATATGAGCCGATAGTTTTTAGAAAATCATGATGAGAAATGCAATTCTCAACCACTAGCAGCACTAAATCCCATCAATGAAATGATACAAAATGATAGGATTTCATAGGGATTAGTATTTTCAAGAGGCTGTAAAACTACTTCTTGTGTTAAGATGCATGAACATTATTAAAGCTACTAGAAACACTAACATTCTGATTTCTTTTTCAATATACTCTCTTGTTGATGGCTTATCTTTAATCATCAATTTCATTTTTTCAATTGTAGAAGGTTTTGAACTAAGTTGTCTTATAATTATGAATACGACTTCTCTTTCATTCCTCATCATATTTTCCCTAGAGGTAGTTCACTCTATAAATTGTGTTTGTCTTGTGTTTCCTAATATTATTTGATGACATATAGACATCTCACCTTTGTTTGTCTCATATAGGTAACACCTTTGCACTGGATACATGACCGAATCATCTTGCATATCTTTCCTAGCTCATGAGTTGAACTAGGGGGTCTTTGTTGAGGATGAATCATAGCTATTTTGGAATATTATGATAGCAGTTAGACCATGACTTAACATAGTGTTTAATCAATGGTTATTATTGCATGTTGCTTGGTGAGAAGATCTTATGTAATGGGGGAACCATCCACACACTAAGTAGTTGCTCACATGAAAGGTGAAATGTCAAATTATTAAGGATAAAA
The DNA here is from genome assembly GCA_032191745.1 of Picea mariana. Lineage (NCBI taxonomy): Eukaryota > Viridiplantae > Streptophyta > Pinopsida > Pinales > Pinaceae > Picea > Picea mariana. The sequence goes on along the minus strand of JASDQU010336262.1, from coordinate 4,950 downwards.
ATAAAAAGGGATAACTTTATTAGCCAAGTGCAGAAAATATATAAAGTAAATCTCAATAGTTGGCATTCATCCCCTATTAGGATAAAACAATGCCATAACTTTCCCTATCCATCGGATGTTAAGCATACACTAAATAAATCGAGAAGGAATGGGACAGAAAGAATGACCATATGCAGATATATTTGTTGGGGCTATGGACACTCGATGGAAACAGAGCAAGATCTGTGACACTGTGGTGATTCCATCGAGGCTATGGATGCTCATGGGCAGTGGAGCAACACTTGAGAGATAATATGTATGCACCTAGTGGAAATATTTTTATATCCCATACCTATCCATTAAGGTTTTGGAAATTTTGCATAACAACTTGGATTGTCGACATTCCTTCTAATTAAGAGTTAAAGAACATGAAGTAGATATAAGGCTTGATCATTTTCGCACCAATTCTCTTGTTGAGAACTCTCAGAGTACTAAACACCAATTATTCCTTGATCATACTAAGATTCTTGTGAAGGAATACAATTATTTCAAGCGTAAGTTTAGGGAAGCCATTGAAATCATCAAACATCCAATGAATCTCAATAGGGATAATGGTTAGGAGGTTAGTATATGTTGGCTTACTATCCTTCTTAAAAATAGTACCATGACTTGAGTTGTTGATAATAATGCTTAGGTTTTCTTGCTTGTTTGTTTCCTCCCTTCTTTGTTGTCCTTTTTTTATCTAGGTTTTGGTTCTTTCTATATTTAGGGTTTTATTATTTCTATATTTTTAATTTGTATCTTTTAATTTTAGGTATTGTATGTCCTTCTCTTTAATTTTTTAGGTTTATAATTTTTATTGTTTATATTTATTCATCTTTTTAAAGTTCTCTTTTTAGTTTTGTCTAGTTTGTCTCTTTCTTTTTGGTATAGAGTTATTATATTATTTCCTTTAGAGATAGGTCTTCTCTTCTTTTTTAGGTTTTGGGTTTTGTTAAATTTTCTTATTCTTATTTTTTAGGTCTTGTCCTTTGTCGTGTTTGTTTTTTCTTCCCTCTTTAATCCTTTTTTCTTGGTTAGGTTTTTTATGTTTTTTAGGGTTTTAGAACTATTAATTATGCTTAGGATTTCCCTTCCTTTATTTAGCTGACCTTACTCTCCTCTTCCCTGCTCCACCCCCTTCCCCTATTTATTACCATGATCAGCTTCTTCTTCCTCATCTTATTTTTTTCATGATGATGAACCTAGATTGAGGTTCAAAATGTCGACAATCCAATTTTTTATGTGGAATTTCGTAACCTTAATGGATAACATTGATAATAACAGAAGCTGAAATACCAAACCTATATCATCCCCATGATAGAGATACCAACCTGAATCATCAACACATTTTAAGGAAATAAATCTCACCATCATTCATCCTCTATTTACAATAGACGAGCTCTACTAGATGGCATGCAAGCATCACCTGTGAGTCCACCACAATGGAATATTTCAGGTGAATTTTGCACATTCATTCCAGAATTTCTTATCTTAAAAGCAATTATGTGACCCTCTACATTTTTCTCATAAGTTAGGGAAGACTAGCAGATACTTTTTCTCCACTTAGTGTGTCTCCATTCGTTGTGCCATCACAACACCCTCCATAATTTCTTATTTTACCTTTTTCTCTAAGAGAAGAAATTGGGCCCCCCTACTAAAATTTTATGTTGGAAAGCCTCTCAAACTCTCTCATGCCAATGGAAAATACCAAGTATCTCTTCTCACTCTCCATACTTTATCGTTTCAAAGATTTTAAAGAAGACTATGGCCCGTCGATACATTGTATATTGGAGATATTCCTCTTTCCTTTGTTGATACACTTCATATCAGTGATCATCCTATTTCCATCGTTGATACAGGCTATATCGGAGAACATCCTTCTTCCTTCGTCGATACGACCCATATCGACAACTTTGGTTTTTCTTCACCATTATAATTTCTCAAACTTTCACTTAACGTTTTTCTAAATTCTAACCCATTGATTATGGCTATATCAATGGTCTAATATTTTCCTCACCAATACATCCAGTATCGACAAGTTGGTGATTTCTTCGTCGACTCACTGGCACCATCAGTCCTTGACCATCGATACACCAACGGCTGATATTTCATCTTCGTCGATACATGATGTATTGGTGAGGTTCATCTCATCTTCATCAATACATAACATATCAACAAGGTTCCTTTATTTCTCTCTGATACACAATGTATTGGTGAGATTCATCTTTCTCTCTCTCCAATGCATTATGTGTCAGCAAGTTTCCCTTTTTTTTCATCGGTATGCTAGAAAAAAGATGTTGACCCCTCATCAACATTGAGTGTATCAACAATGATCTTCTTTTTCTCACCAACATAGACCGTGTCAACAAGACACTTTCATCTTGAAGCCTCTCCCGAGTTCCTCTAGCTTAGATCAGTATTGTTGCACCCACCAGTTGGGTTCCTATCATTTCCAATGATTAATCTTTCCATTCTTCATTGGATAAGTAATGACCGATAGCCTACCTTTCTTAATATACATTATGTTACAGTTGTAAATTATCATGTTTGTGTCGTCAGTTGTTTTCATTACACATACCATACCAACATGCACTTTTTGTGCCTTCTTGATTTTATGACTAACCATGATCATGAAAGTGTCATATATTATCAAGTAGGTTAGTTATAGCATATATAAGACTCACATTGGCTCTAAATAGCATCTTAGCGGAGAATCAGTTCTCCCAACTCCTAAATAGTGTTAAGTGATCCAAACGTCAATTGGTTATCTTTGCAGGATTATATTTCTGAGCCACTAACAAATGACCTCAGCTCCAATGGATGAATTAAGAGCTTATACAACACAGATAACACAAGAATTAGTGGAATGAAATTTTATCAAAGAAGTAGCGAGAATAGGGTCCAAAATTTTATTTGAAAATGTCTTTGCTTGCAATTTTGGGTATTGGTCAAAGTGGATTTTTCACTCCTGAAACAAGATAGATGTAAGTTTTACAAGATTACGATTCCAACACCATTGGAGGAATCAAAATTCGAGGTCCAGAAGTGCCAAAAAAATCACGAAGGATATCTCGTCAAGAAAACCTTGTTAATCATGACTCATTAAACATGAATCTCCTCAAATGCTTGAATGAAGTTGTAAGGTTTCTCACTAGAATCCCTTCCTTTTTCTCTTCGTGTTGAAAAAACCCAGTGCCTCATTCAAACATCATATGAGAAATTTATGGAATTATGAACTAAAGCCCTTGTTGTTTCTTTCCAATAAAAAGGACACTTAGAAATTTTTTGATTTGTCTTCCTACATGGAGGAGATTTCATGCTAAACTTGCCTACATGGAGGAGAGTTCATGCTAAAATTTCCTACATGGAGGAGAGTTTGTGCTTAACTTATCGATACATAGGAGAGTTTTTTCTTAATGTTTTGGTACAAAGGAGAGTTCATGCTTAACTTGTCGATATAGAGGAGAGTTTGTGCTTAACTTTCCAGTAAAGAGGAGATTTTGTGCTTAACTTGCCGACATGGAGGAGAGTTTGTGCTTAACTTCCTGGTACAGAGTATATTTTGTTCTTAACTTGCTAACATGGAGGAGTCTATTTTGTTCTTAACTTACTGGTATAGAGGACAGTGCATGCTTAACTTTCTGGTACAGAGGAGACTATGTGCTTAACTTGTTGACATAGGAGTAGGACCTTGCAAAATTGTCCTTCATATTTTGGTCATAACTTTTGAATCGGATACACGTTTCATGTGTTCCTTATACCATTGGAAAAGTATTTCTGAGATATACAAATTCATTGTTATATGATTTCAAATATTCCTCACCAATTGTTCAAATTTTTAGTATTAATATTTGGCACATCAAAAAAAACCCTAGAGAACGTAGTACTTCAACCAAGAGCAAAGGAACCAAGAACCAAACTCAGGGAAGCATATATGAATTCTCACTTAATTAATTTTTCAGTTCTATAGGTTCAAATGTGTGGTTTTGTGTAATATAACAGATATAAAATGTATGCAAAACATAAATAAAATGCTAGTAATGGCAGAATAACAGCAATATAACCAGAACATTCACCACAATAACACTGAAATGATATAAGAGTAACAACAGAAATAGCACTTTGAATCTGAAAGCAATGTTCACGGGCCTCTTCGAGGGGGCAACCTCCAGTTGAGAAGAGCTCTATTACAATAATATCCAAGCTAGGGTTCTCATACCCTCGACTCCTATTTATACTAAAAAGAAGCATCTAGAGGAAGATCCTTCTAGAAGTGGAAGATTCTATTAGGTCTTCTTACATCCGCCTTATTCTATTTTATTGAAAGGCCTTATTAATATTGACCTTTATTACATCCGAATATATTGTTCTACCTATGTGCGGGTTAGGACCTTAACATGTCCGCCCCCTTAAAAACAGCCTTGTCCTCAAGGCTTGAGATGAGGAAATTGTTGCAGAATGGTAGTTGGTTCCTAAGTGGCGTCTGCTAGAGTTGTATCTTTCCACTAGACTAGCACTTCTTTGATGGTTCTCTGATGTAGGCGATGCTCACGCTGGTCCAAAACTGCTTCTGGTTTTAGCCAAATGGATCCTTCCTCAGCTAACTTTGGAAGGTTGGTTTGAATTTGGCACTTAGCTCCAATCACCTTATTTAAGCATGAAACATGAAAAACAGGATGTAGCTTCGAATGGTTGGGCAAAGCTAACTAATAGGCAACTTGTCCCACACGCTTGAGCATGGTATAAGGACCATAAAATTTGGGCGCTAGCTTTTGACAATGCTTGGCCTTGAGGGAAGTTTGCTTGTAAGGTTGCAATCGAAGAAACACACGATCCCCTTCTACAAATTGACGTTCAGAGCGACTTTGATCTGTTTGTTGCTTCATGCGATTCTGTGCCATGACCAAATTATCTTTGAGGGTACAGAGA
>JASDQU010336261.1:2194-12626 GCA_032191745.1 Picea mariana | reverse complement strand
TCAATTTACCTCAATCAAAATTTCAAATCTGAATTTGCTATAAGCTTCCTCATCACCAGGGGATAACCATTACTCAGACTTTTCCTCCATACTCTGCCACTTTCATCAGTCTTCTTGCTTCTGTACCTGCAATTATAGTCAGCATATCATCTCTTTATGCCTTCAAGATCTTTGATCTTGTTCATCCATATACCAAATGGATCATCTTCTGTTTGTATCCTGCTCTTTTCTTATCTTTGACCATAATCTGCTTCTAGGATCTTTCTTTTCCTGCTTCTATGTATGTTACACTCATCAATTCTTTGTGCTAACCAAAACAAGCATTAGTTATGACAGCAACCATACTTTCATGAATATATAAAAGTAAATTTCTTCACAGAGAATAAAAAAATACCTCCTACAGAGAGAAATCCTTGCTCTGATACCACTTGATGCAAGCACCACTTGCTATGTCGAAGCAGATCCTCGATTCCACAATTTACTGTAGTGGAATCTACCTTGAATATGGTCTTTCATCATTCTTTGACAGAGCTAAACTTAGTTATCTGTCACTATGCTTGGCAATTCTATTCCATTTGACAAGACTCCTCTTAAATTGGCAGATTAAACATTTTTCCTTTTGTTTAGCACCCAACGGAAAAGACTTGGCATATGATGTTAAGCACCATATGACCTTTCAATGTGGCTTAAAGTCCCAACGGAAAATCACAAAAAGTACAAATTGTACCTTCCTTTGGATTTCCGCTCCCATACACTACTCGACACGTATCCTCCACTGGAAATCGCCAAGGTGCCTCGAACTCCACATCCTCCCTTCTCTGCTAATATCTGGATCGTCTATTTCTCAGCCTTTAATCTCCGCTATGATCTTGTCCATTCGATTCTCAATGAATCTCAATTGTTCATTTTCCCTTTGGCCAAGCTCCACTCAAATCTATACCGTTGATTTCTGGGGTGTACATTCTCCTTTCCTCTCCTCATCGATCCCGCTCTATTCCCAACCATTGATTCAACTCTGCTCAACCACGATGTTTATAGAATACCCATATGGACTGGGTTTTCTCCACTGTGACGTTCTTTATAGCTTACAGTTATCTGCAATATCTCTCACCCTCAATGCTTTTCTACTAATATTGATGGATCACATTCATTAAATCAATGATAACAGAAACCTATACCATATCAATTAGAAAGATAATGGATTGATCATCCTATGTATTCAGATTTCATTCAAACCATGGCTGGATACAATTTGTAAACAATTCACGCATATAAATTACTGCAATACTGAAATTGAATTCAATAGAGTAATAAAACCTTCTTTAGAACTTGAATTCTCCCATAGATCTTTACAAACCAGAGATGTATCTTTGTGCATGCTCCAAAAATTAGATTCCGAGCTTCTCCTTTTCATCTACATTCAAGCTTCTTCCTTGAGCTAACTTCAAGCTAATCTAATCTTCTATGAGCTAACCTTCATCTAGGATAAACTGGATTAAACTAGGTTCAGCTATCTCAACCATCGACCAAACTTGTATTTAATTACAATGGATTTTTGTTTCTAGATCCTATGATTAAGGAACAGAGTCCTTCATAAACTCAACTGACCCCTACGAGTCATCAGTGACTCACTAACCATTAACAAACCCTATCTTATCTTTTACAAGTGGAAAGGATCTAGAATCCTTGCCCATTATCCAAAATAACAAATTACACAAGTTTGAGACCCTAGGTCTCTTTTGATTCACTCAACTTTGATGAATTCATGGGTGACTTCATTTTCATGAGCCTATGCTCCTGCATCAGTTGTAGGAGGGAAAAATCTAGAAAGCTCCCTCCTATGTATTGTACTGCATTTTTCTCAAGAAAAAGAAGAAGATTAGAGCTATAGAGAAAAAGAGAGTAGAGAAGAAAAGAGATTGTAGAATTGGTATGAGAAGATATATTTTTCTATTGAACCCTTGTATAGATGCACTTGGATTAACATAAGGAAGATTTGATTCAACTTCATGGTCTTTTTGTGAATTCTGTTTACATATATTGAATGGTATGTTTACAGTAAATTTCAGTCTTTGTTATTCATTTTACTTAAATGCTATGTATTCTCTTGATTTCATGTTGAATGTATGAATTATGTGAGAGGAGGAGAAGTATGGGCTTCAATTGTTTCTCTTTCTGAGAATTCCCACAAGAAGTACAATGAAGGTCCACAAGGAGTGCATGACAAGTTTTCTGAGTTTCATCTCATAAAATCTCAGGAGAGATAGAGTTGTTTTATACCCACATAGTACAAGTGTAGCATAGAGTCATGCAAGGTGTGCACAGGCTGGGGAAGAGTCTCAGACTTTACCAACCCAAGTGAGTGGTTGAATAAATCGATCGCAAGGAGTGTGCATAGTGTTGAAGTTATAAATAACCAAAGGTTGTTGCAAATGCCGCAAGGAGTTCACGCACGGAACCCTTGAAATTCTTAAGGTTGCAGTAGAAGACAAGCTTAGAAGGGATAGAGAATTAGAGGAATTCAATAAAATATAGAAGGTCAAATTCACCTCGCAGAGGTCGACCCCAGAAGAATTGATGCCAAGTCGTTTGGCTTGAAGCCATTGAAAATATGAGATGGACGATGGAATTTCCCAGAGAGAGGAATATCTAAATTCCATGAGTCGTTGGATCTAGTAGATCAGCGGAGGGGATAAGGCTGATAACCTTTCAACACTCACAAGATCAGGAGGAACAACATCTGTTGGATCAGGTTCAATGAGATTCATTGATCTCTTGATTTCAGATCTCGTCATTTTAGGGATCGAAGTGTGGAGACAGTTGTGACTTAGAGGTCTTGAATTACAAAGTCCTGATATGTGACATTCTGACACAATCTGGACCATTGGTCAGCGGAGGAACTGAACTGTAGATCTAGTGTAACTAGATTTCAGGATTTGGGAGTTGGAGCGTTGGGTTTGTGTCAGACAAACAATCATGACATCATGAAACATGATATTGCGACACGATCGTGGTTGCCAATCGAGAGGAAAGAACAAGACCATCACATCTGGTCCTGGGGAGAGGCCCCACATTCGGTTTCATGGTTTTGTGGATGTGGAGTGTTGGGTTTGTATCACACCAACACCCTTGAAGTCGTGATTCACAAAATTACTTTTTGAGTGACCCATGGTCGTAGAGTCATGGTCACGTGGGAGAAAGGCTTGTGCCTAGAGTTGGTTCACGTAGGTGGATTTTTCGTAGGAGGACCTATGATTTTCATAATTGAAGGTTCTAGAGGGAACTGAAGGAGCTATTTTGTCTCAAGGGAAGTGAATATCCAAAGATTGGGAGGTCAGCAGATCCTTGCTGAGGTGGGGGTGTTGCATAAAAAATGCTCAAAAGATCATAAAATAACAGAAGTACATACCATGTATAGAATGTCAATGTGGAGAAAAAATCTAAGATAGATAAGTTACACAGTAACTCCTTAAAGAATAGGGGAACCCCCTCCAAATAACCAAATACCTTTCATACTTCACAATTCACATCTCAATAATGAATACATATTCTCTTATATATATATATATATATTCAAACTTGCAAATGAGGCCCATTTATCATTGGTCCGACCCTATTACATATGTATTTACACATTACATGTACATTTAGGCCCATATATTCCCCCCCTTGGGGTCATATCATATACATCTAGCCATATATATGCCCCCCTTGGGTCATAACATAGTAACCTCCTTCAAAAAGATTTTTCCTCAAAGCTTTGAATTTAAAGGCTTCACATGTGATGAAACCAAGTAATATGACTTTCTTATGAGAAGTTATATGTTTCTATTGAACCCATGTATAAATGAACTTGGATTAACATAATGAATATTTGATTCAACTTTATGGTGTTTTTGTGAATTCTGTTTACATATATTGAATGGTATGTTTACAATAAATTTCAGTCTTTGTTATTCATTTTACTTAAATGCTATGTATTCTCTTCATTTCATGTTTAATGTATGAATTATATGAGAAGAGGAGAAGTATAAGCCTCAATTGTTTCTCTTCTTGAGAATTCCTGCAAGAAGTATAGTGAAGGTCCGCAAGGAGTGCATGAAAAGTTTTTTGAGTTTCATCTCAGAAAATCTCAGGAGAGATACAGTTGTTTTATACCCACATAGTGCAAGTGTAGCATAGATTTATGCAAGGTGTGCACAGGATGGGGAAGAGTCTCAAAATTTACCAACCCAAGTGAGTGGTTGAATAAATCAGTCACAAGGAGTGTGCATAGTTTTGAAGTTATCAATAAACAAAGGTTGTTGCGAATGCCGCAAGGAGTGCACGCACAAAGCCCTTGAAATTATTGTGGTTGTAGTAGAAGACAAGCTCAGAAGGGATAGAGACTTCGAGGAATTAAAAAAAAAATAGAAGGTCAAATTCACCTCACAGAGGTCGACCCAAGAAGAATTGACACCAAGTCGTTTGGCTTGAAGCCATTGAAAATCTAATACAAATGATGGAATTTCTCGGAGGGAGGAATATCAAAATTCTGTGAGTCGTTGGATCTAGTAGATCAGCGGAGGGAATAAGGCTGATAACCTTTCAACACTCACAAGCTCAAGAGGAACAACATCTGTTGGATCAGGTTCAACAAGATTCATTGATCTCTTGATTTTGGATCTCGTCATTTTGGGGATCGAAGTGTGGAGACGGTCGTGACTTAGAGGTCTTGAATTATGAAATGTTGATAAAGGACATTTCGACACAATCTGAACCATTGGTCAGTGAAGGAACTGAACTGTAGATTTGGTGTAACCAGATTTCAGGATTTGGGAGTTGAAGTGTTGGGTTTGTGTCAGACAAACAATTGCGACATCATGAAACGATCATGGTCTTCGATCGAGAGGAAAGTACAAGACCATCACATCTGGTCCTAGGGAGAGGCCCCACATTGGGTTTCGGGGTTTTGTGGATGTGGAGTGTTGGGTTTGTATCACACCAACACCCTTGAAGTCGTGATTCGTGAAATTATTTTTTGAGTGACCCATGGTCGTAGCGTTATGGTCATGTGGGAGAAAGGCTTATGCCTGGAGCTGGTTCACATAGGTGGATTTTTCGTAGGAGGACCTATGATTTTCATGATTGAAGGTTCTAGCAGGAACTGAAGGAGCTATTTCAGCTCAAGGGAAGTGAAGATACAAAGAGCGGGAGGTCAGCAAATCCTTGCTAAGGTGGGGGTGTTGCATAAAAAATGCTCAAAATATCATAAAATTACAGAAGTACACACCATGTACAGAATGTCAACATGGAGAAAAAATCTAAGATAGATAAGTTACATAGTAACTCCTTAAAGAATAAGGGAACCCCCTCCAAATAACCAAATACCTTTCATACTTCACAATTCACATCCCAACAATGAATACATATTCTCTTATATATATCTATTCAAACTTTCACATGAGGCCCATTTATCACTGGTCCGACCCTATTACATATGTATTTACATATTACATGTACATTTAGGCCCATATATTCCCCCCTTTGGGTCATATCATATACATTTAGCCATATATATGCCCCCTTTGGGTCATAACATAGTGACCTCCTTCAAAAATATTTGTCCTCAAAGCTTTGAATTTAAAGGCTTCACATGTGATGAAACCAAGTAATATGACTTTCTTATGTTCATGTTTTATTCATTCCATTGTTGATGATCTATCCATCCAAAATCAATTCTTTTCATTCTTAATCCTTGTTGTCTAGTCGTTGAATAATTTTCTTTCCTTTGATTCCATGTATTTTTGTTGAAGCTTCTCCAATTTGTAGTCAATGTTGGTCTCTAATAATAGCTTGTTGAAGAGTAGTTTGGTGACCCGTTGTTCCATGAATATTGACAATTATTCTATCTTCTTCCTTCATAATGTTGATATCGTCCTTGTTGTCTTCTTTGAAATGTTTCTTGGTAATGAGGGTGTCAATACGGTTTCACATTTGATGGTCTTCCATCACTCTTCACATGCATTTCATGTATATTATTTTCAGAGACAATGGAATCCTCAATCAACTTTGCTTAGTCTTTAATTACTCTAGACTTCAAGATAATACCATCATATTTGGCATGTACCTCCTCTAGATGGAGTTAAACTTCTTCAAGTATATTTTGTTGACCTTCTTGAATCTTGTCTTCTTTCTCCTTTTGAAGCTACAATGTGATCCCATCTAACAAATTCTGATGTCCTTCTTCAATTTTGGCTTGCATTTCTAACTTTACCTCATATGTATTTAATGATTCCTCAACCTTCTTGCCAATTTCCTCTTGCATTATTTTGGTAGATTCTTCATCAAATATTCTTTCTTCTTCTTTATTTTCAAAATTCATCTTTTCTTCTTTCAATCTCTTAGCCTCATCCAATAGTTTTTCATTATGGCTTCATAATCTACATATCTCTTCATCTTTCTTTTTCAAATCTTCTCTTGATTCATCTTTTCCCCACTTTCCTTTGCTAATCTTTTCTTTCTTTAGGTTCTTAACCTCCTTAATGAGTGATTCATTAATGGATATTATCTTAGATATCTCCTCACCCTTCTTCTTGATATCTTCCTTCTCTTCTTTTAATTCATATTTAATTCTATACAATTCCTCCATTTTTGTATCCCTAATGCATTTATCTGAGAATAGTTTTTCAAATTCTTTTCATGTGCAGTGCCATCTAGTATTTTGATCAACACTCATCCACCACTTCCAAGATTCATCAAAAAAATAATATATTACTTTCCTAGGAGTCATATTATATTCTTTTACCAAGCTCAACCATTCCATAGGATTGATTTCATCTTTATATTCGTCTCCTATAAATATAGGTATTTCCATTGATTATTAATTGAGGTCTAATACCAACCCTCAAATAACAACCTCAATATGTTAAGGATAAAGATATCAAATAGTTGTAATACTTGTTCCAGTATTCTCTTCTATGTTTTATATTTTCAATGGATTTTGAATCAGCTCAATCAGACATTCCAATCATAAGTTATGATATTTTTAAGTGAACATACCTTTCAAACCCTGATTTGGAGCTTGTCCTACTAGCTGACCTTAGTTATGATGTATCTCTGAAATTTCATCCTTTCTTAGTCTAAAATTGAGACCTAAGTAATCTAAAATTTATTGTCTACAATACCACAGGTATGACCAAAATTGGATGTGCCAAGTGGAAGTTATGGTAACTTCCCCACACCTTGCTGATTTTTGGCCTTTCCATGAGATATCACTTGTATAGTGTGTCCCGCCAAAAATAATTGATATACAATTCTGAAAATTGTACAAGAAATACTATAGACTGTCCACTATTCAATGCAACTAGTCCCACTCAATTTGGATACTCTAGGAAGAATTTATGATTGTTTTACTCAGAACACCTATTTTACCCCATGTACCTTGATCCGTCTACTAAATATTCTCCAAGTGGTTCCTTCTGAAATGTCGTAGAAAAATAGTTATATCAAAAATTCCAAGGTGTCTTAGATGTAGCAGAAAAAACCCAAGACCTTGAGCTTTGATACCAAATGTTATGATCCAAATACTTAGAATATCATAAAATACATAAGTACACACCATGTACAAAATGTCAACATGGAGCAAAAATACAAAATAGATAAGTTACATAATAACTCCTTAAAGAATAGGGGAACCCCTTCCAAATAATCAAATATCATTCATACTTCACAATTCACCTCCCAATAATGAATACACCATCTCTTATTTATAACTATTTTCACTTGCACATGAGGCCCCTTTATCACTAGGTTGACCCTATTACATATGAATTTAAACATTACATGTACATTTAGGCCCATATATGCCCCCCCTTGGGGTCATATCATATACATTTAGCCATATATATGCCCCCCTTGGGTCCTAACACTCGAATTATACCTCTTATCTTTTCCCCTCCATGGGAATGGGAGCTTCACCTTGTTGACCAATATATTATCACATTCATTAATAAAGTTTTTTTTTTAATTGTGAAAAATAAAGACAATATATTGTAGGTATTGGGGGGAAGGGGTATAAAAGGGGTATCTAGTAAAATTACGGGTTTCTTTTATTAGAAAGATGTATTGGGAGGGGGGTCCAAAAAAATCATCTTGGGATATATTTATCAATATCTAGTGAAATTAGGGATATTCTTTAATATGCCATGAATGAAGGCACTATATCATAGGTTCATAGAGTGAAGACCCCGTGTCCATGGGTTACTAACCAGATGTTTGCTTCCCCATTTTTCTTCTTCTTTTTGCACAGCTTGACATCCACCATGTTATATTTAGTCTTCTTGTTCCCCCACTTCTTCAGTAAGTCATGACAGTCATCGATTACATAATCATGACTATAACAATATGCATAGAGCATGCACATCTTAGTGAAAAATTGTGAGACATGACCAATCTCAATGCAATTGAAACATGTGGGGGTGTCTACCACCTCCTCCACCATATATGAAACCATGAACTCACCCATATCCACCTCAGGGTCCTCCTTGATATATACCTCTATCAGCACCACTATGTTGAACACACTTTTTCAACTCTTTTACCCGGAAAGCATTCTGAGTGTTTTCTTTCATTAATTGAAGGCAACAAAAGCTATTAACATCATGGCCTAGAAATTTACACAACTCACAGAATGGGGTGTGAATCATTGTCTGATACTTCTATAATGCGTAACAACGAGGTGGAACATGTTCAACTACCTGAAAATCTCACACCATTTTGAATATCCATATGGAAACAAACTCGGTGCATCGATCACCACATAATTTTGAAGGACCAGGAGCTCATCTCGATGATGCCCCTATGAACAACATGAAGTACACCATACATGCTCACATACAACTTTAGTCTTTTCCATATCTTGTAGTTGTATTTTTAGGTTGTCTAGTTGTGATTAAACTTGCACCAACTTGGTCGATGTCTTTGTGCCTCTAGGTGTAGCCTCCAATTGTATCGTGATCTCGATTTCTTCATCCTAACTTGTCACCTTTTGTTGGGTGGGAGGGACTCAGATATGGGGGATCAACCATGCAATGAGCCACTCTTTGTGTTTCACATCTTGGATATGGAACATCACCCTATCCAACAATATTTTGAACCATTGGTCATAACCCCAAATGGTTTCTGCTTCTTTTTTATTTATCTCCTTGATTTCCATAATGCACTGGGATTCTGACTTCGACTTTTGAAAATCCTAAACCAGATCCTGCTTGATCTCGGCCAAGGACCTTTCATCTTGCTAATGCAATAACCTTGTATTTATTGTACCACATCAGGGCCCTATCTTTGAACGTAGTCTCGAGTTGCATGATATTATCCACCTTGTCTATAACTCTCTTTACATACCATATTTCTTCATATTTGAACCAATGTTGTTCTGCATCATCCTTACCTGTCCCATGGAACATGAGAAACCTTACTATACTATCTTGATTTTCCATCTTCAAACTATAGTTAGTTCCTCCTTTTTGGTTTCTATTGGTTGGATCTTTCCACACCACTATCGGTTGTGGTAAATTATTATTGACTTCACCTTCTTCTTCACTTGTCTCATCACTTCTTTCCTCCTCCTCTCTTTCTTCGACTCCAATATATTCACTAACTATTTTGTTTTTTTCTTTCTTAAAAATATGCAAGGGGGGTTGTACAAGGGGGGGTAAGACTATATTCTTATTAAACTTATCGTAAGGAGACCCAAAGATATATCTACTTATAGCCATGCAATACCATCAAATAATATCAACTCTTCTCACCCACCACTAGGGGAGCCTTCATTTTCCTTATCTTCTAGTGCACCAACAATCTGCACCCTCTCTTCCTGACGTGACTATGCACCATGAACATGCGCTCCTACCCCTAGGTCGATCCTTGCACTGCCACTGTGTGCTTCATATTTCAGTCTAATCTACGCACTGTCACCTCGTGCAGTATCTCTCTCTCCACTTAACACATGACTTCTTTGTGCACCATCCTCTCTCATGTTCAGTGAAATGCCACTACGGGGAGTGCCAAATTATCTTTTGATTGGTGTCTTACGATACTGTGTGAAAATTTCTCTTGTTTTCAACACGTAACCGTGCGGCGATTCCTCCTCAAATTTTATGGGATCACCACAAATTTACACCCGACCACCACATATGTATGCTCTCTTCTTTCTTAAGGTTGCAGAATATCACAATAGCCAAAGGGTATAGGCTTCATCACCTAGGCCCTCACTACCACTACTGTCATTACATGTATCTTCCATGCCAAGCCTCTTCACAAGGTTGTCATGTCCTGTGCTCCACTCTGACACAATCTCCTTTCCCACACCATTTCCTGGTGTGATTTTCCTATTCATTCTAGTTATGACACCTCACCGCGCACCCTTAGATAAATTTTCTCTACTCCCCTT